>QVIE01002021.1:0-24436 GCA_013387415.1 Panellus pusillus
CGTTCGAACCCGCCCGCGCTTGCGCTTCGTCCTGCCCTTCTGCACTTTCGCGCTCGCCGTCCGCCTCCTGCCCCAACGCGAACGCGTTCGACCCGCCGGGCACTTGCCGTCCGCCTCCTGCGTTCGCGAACGCGTTCGACCCCGCCCTTCCGCACTTGCCCGCTCGCCGTCTGCCTCCTGCCCCAACGCGTTCGACCCCCCGGGCACTTCCGGACTTTCCCGCTCGCCGTCCGCCTTCTGCCGCACGTTCGCGAACGCGAACGCCCCCGCCCGTGGTCGCCGCATGTCTTTTCACCGCCCTCCGACCCGCCCCGTGGCGCTCGAGCCGTGGCGGCGCCGCGGGGGCACTCGAGTACTCGCTGGTGTGTTTTGTGTGACTTGTGGAGCTGAAGGGCATCGGGGTACCCCAAGAGAACATAGTAGATAGATTGAAAAACGTGTATTATAGAGCTATCTAGTGCGGGTACCACCGGGCTACCCCAGATCTACCCATTGCAATGATTACCCCTTTACCCCACTCAGAGCAGGCGACAGAGTGTATGAGGCTCAAAGAAATTTAAAGAACAGATAGACTTACCTCACAAAGGGTGCCCAAGGGATTATGATGTGGCTGTGCAGGCGGCATTCTGGAGCTTGCACAGCCACATCATGTGACATGTCTCCGAACATGATCATGATTCATGAGAGTACATGCCAGAAAAGGTAATCTGACCGGTCCGGCACAAGTCATGCTGTCTGCCTCATGTTTTCAGCATGCCAATCCCACGGATATCTCTTTTCGCTCTCACCACCACACCCTTCTCCTGTATACCATGTCTGCCTCCTCCTCTGGCGCTGCTGACTACCCATGTGCAGCGCTGGTACGTGTCTGCAGACTGAACAAGTCTGCAGTCAGTGGAGTGCAGTGCTGGTACTGCAAAGTTTGAGCAGGGTGTCTCATGTCCACTGGCGCTGCTGACCATGCGGCGCCGGTACGAGTCTGCAGGCTGACCAAGCCAGCGGTCGGACAATGGGGCACTCGACATGCGCACATTTGAGCAGTGTATCTCCTGTCCACTGGCGCTGCTGACCATGCGGCGCCGGTACGAGTCTGCAGGCTGACCAAGCCAGCGGTCGGACAATGGGGCACTCGACATGCGCACATTTGAGCAGGGTATCTCCTGTCCACTGGCGCTGCTGACCATGCGGCGCCAGTACGAGTCTGCAGGCTGACCAAGCCAGCGGTCGGACATTGGGGCACTTTGCCAGCTCGACACGCACATCTGAGCAGGGTTTCTCCTGTCCACTGGCGCTGCTGACCATGCAGCGCCAGTACGAGTCTGCAGGCTGAGCAAGCCAGCGGTCGGACATTGGGGCACTTTGCCAGCTCGACACGCACAACTGAGCAGGGTTTCTCCTGTCCACTGGCGCTGCTGACCATGTGTGGCGCCGGTACGAGTCTGCAGGCTGACCAAGCCAGCGGTCGGACATTGGGGACTTTGCCAGCTCGACATGCGCACATCTGAGCAGGGTTTCTCCTGTCCACTGGCACTGCTGACCATGTGTGGCGCCGGTACGAGTCTGCAGGCTGACCAAGCCAGCGGTCGGACATTGGGGACTTTCCCAGCTCGGTGGCGCTGCTCAAGTAGTGATATTTCATCGTTATTTGTAATGTTGGTAGCAATATTAAATTTTTTACAAAACATATACACTCTGAGGTGCCAAACCTACGCAACTTTTTTAGTCTTCTCAAATATCGAATTATTGGAGTGTACGGGGTCCTGACTCAACTATTACTCAATATAGTAGGTCTTGCGTACAACTTTTTAGCCTTTTGGGGGTAGTGCATGTGTCGAAACATTTGCTGGGCATGCAAATGTGATCTAAGCGGCTCGGCAAAATCAAGGTTACTTGATTGATTGCCGAAACATTTGCTGCGCCAGCAAATGCTTAGCAAATGTTTAGCAAATGTTTAGCAAATTTAAAATTTGCTGGCCCAGCAAATATTGGAGTGCTCCCAGTGTAACAGCCAGCCTTTATATACTGTACTATTTCGACCATTTGTTCACTGGGTGTCACCCGTCACCACGAAAGTTCACTGGATAAGGTATTCATTTCTCGGCAATCACGCATCAATTACCATATATAGTAATTTAGCGCCAGCCGGGCCGAAAATTTTGATGGTTTTTAGCCTAATCGGGACGAAAATGGTCAATGTCACCGTCACCAGGCTAAAATCATTCATTTCACAAGCCTCCGTCACCCGTCACCTGAATAAGTGGTCGAAATAGTACAGTAATTCTGTAAATTACGTAATTCAGAGAGTGCAGGAGTAAATATCAATGGAAAGAGAAGCAATACAGTCGTTCTGGGATACGGGTCACTCATGGGCAAGAAAAGGGATATAGAGGCCGCGCGGCGCGGTCAAGACGCGGTAGAAAGGACACGCGCGTCAAAAGCACATGTGATTTGTAATCGCTCGATTAGGCATAAATATCATGACGCGCGATCACTCCGAGATCGACCAGCCTGTCTATCGACATGTCATAGACAGGCTGGTCTCGAGCCTATCAGAAACGTTCCAGAGGTTTTGGTTCTGGCTCCGCGTGGATTGAATCTGTAAGTAGTGTACACTGTATGGATGTCCAGACCGATAATGGAATGATCCGTATGTGTGTCCGGCTTGAAAATCAAGTGCAGACGTTGGGCAGAAGTTGAACGTTCCGGTGTGATCTCGGCACTTCGTTTTCAAACTCCGATGCACACATCACAGATCTGATAAGTAGCTACCAGCAATCATCGCGGATCGCAACGGAGCGGCTGCCGAGACAGGTTCCGAGACGTTCTTGAATTAAGGAATGGAACCGGTAAACACTCACTGCTTCGGCATGTCCTAGTTCCCACTTCTCATCGCAGGTGCTGAGGTCCAGAGGCAGAATTTCACGAAAAATCAACAGCCTGAGCGAGATCACCGTCGCCCTAATGCTCGCCGTCCTCCATCATTTTTCACTGATTTTCTGCCTCGGAGCAATCCCCACAGTTCTGATATCCCTGGTAAGCTAATACATACCGAGTGATAGCAAGGAACTGCCCTGGATGTCTCGGGACGAGACCTATAACACATCGAAGAATGAGATACTGTGTTATAATGTCTGTTTATAAAGAGACTAGGACGAGACTAGGTAACGGATTCACAGCACATTGCTACTTCAGTCTTTCCAGATTAAGTATGTGGCTCGTAAATATAGAAGCTCTAGGTATTGCATTAGGACCATTGTCCCCAGTTTCATCCGCGTCTGGCACATCCCAACAGTCAACGTTTCCCCCTACAATTTGTTGCCTGTATTTGAATTGTTTGGTGCCATGCCATGTGTCCATTCTCCGATCATCCCCATATAGATCCCTTCCCGCCGGCTGCGCTTCCCCACCGAGGGCATGAAATGCAGATGGCACGCGGTACGCCACGCCAGCTGCGCTAGTTCTTCCCATGGACTACCCTCGCACATCCCAGCACGGCGCCCGTGACGCTCGTCTGAGTCTCGGAACGGACCGCACATTGAATTGTACAAGACGGAACTTCAGGGATAGTATGGCTCCGATTATTCTATACGCAATGTGTAAGCACATTGAGATTGACGGGAGTTGAGCTCATCGAGTTTTTCGGACACGTGTATCCTATCCTCTTGATCGGGATTCGCAAATCTGAATCCTTACCGACACGTGTGTCCATGCAGTCCGTACTGTACTAGGGTGTCAAAGGCGAAGTCAACATCAGTCGCTGCGAAAGCTGGCGACGCGGCCAAGTTCACCAAGTTGGCATTGAGACTCCCGAAGTTTTATAAATGCCCAGCAGTCAACCCAGCGGGATAGCCTGAACCCTCATGCAGTTTATTCAGCGCTCATTCTCAGTGAACCGTGCTGCTCTCGCCTTGGACCATCCATATCCGCTCAACCCTTCTCGCACCTTATGCATCATTCACTTTGTCGAATTCCGCGGCATGGGCCCACCATCGCCTGATTTCGGCCAAGTAGGTGACGTCTACATCGACCTCAATCCCGACAGTACGCGCTGTACTGGTGCGATCGTGCTGAATCCGTTGCTGGAGGAAGAAACGTTAGCCAGGGTCCTCAGTGGAAAAGGTGGACGGCATTTCTCCTCGATAAAGTTCCTCTGCACAAGTACCTTATTGCCCATCCGTGGGCGCGGAATGCAGAGACGTCGGACTTGTTTCTGTGGGCTGATCCCGGGGTGTTACGTGGACTTCCAAGGACGCACTGTGTGCGAGCCGAGTCGAGGTACGTCACTGCGCGCGAAAATCTCTTACAGTGCTCACGCACGCTGAACGTTGCAACTTTATCCAATAGATGATTCGTAAAACATCGCCCCCGTCGTTTTGGGCGTGGCCCCCGACGTTGCAGCCTCGATTTCTTACATTCTGCAAAGGATGCTCGAGGCAGAAAGATCTGCCGATTATTCCCGAGACCGAACAGCGCTCGTCGATCTGTCGTCGCGAATTGAACATCATTCCCAGCACCGGCACCTCCAATATCCTCCAGACACTTTGCCGTTTCCCTCTGCTCGATCTCCGTCCGGCGGTCAACACAGACCCAGCACCCTTCTCCGCACAGCACCTCTAGGTACATGTTCGTCCATACCAGCTTACCCATCGACACAGTGTAAGGGAAGCTGAACTGCAACGAAAATTTCTCTCTCATCTAGTATACTCTAGTGTCTCGTGAAGTTGAACGCTGTAATCAGACACTAGATGGGATGCAGAGAGCGTTGCAAGCAGAGCAAAAATCTAAACAAGGCGAGCCAATCCTGGAATTCCTTGCGGCGCTGGAATATGATTGATGGACCCGTTGCTCTAGAACTGAGACTGAAATCACGGGAGCTTGCCACATGTTGGTTTCGTTCTTTTGAAGGTACTATGGAGTTCTGAGTTCAATTTACTAGTCAAGAAAAAGGAGAAAGAAGCCATCGGCAGTATGTCCCGTCGTTGTTCGACTCAGACATTTTCTATGCTCAATCGGCACCAGTGTCCTACTTATACCAAAAACGAGAAAAAAGAATTAGTAGCAGGTGGGCTACCTGTTCTCAAGTTTGAAGTTATTGATATTGATATCAAAATTCGAAATCTAGCGCTTGCAGCCGCAGAACAGCGCTCGTCTGCGGAACTACAGGACATCCGAACAAGCATGTTTTGCTCTCGCAGACCAATAAAGCCGATCTCATCTTCAATCATTAGAGACACAATCCCTTGAAAGGAAGGCCCAAAGTTCTTGGGAAGATACACGAAGTGCGAGTGCGTGCCTATTTGCTAATATGACCGATATATTGATGATATGAGCAGTTGAACAAGTTCGACGCTCAGAGGAAGGCAAGTGTGTTTGAATTCTACCACTCTTTGGGTCCATGAACAGACTTCTCAATCAGAGTTGGCTGCAATTCAAGGGGAGATAGCGAGCCTCCGGTCACGGTTTTCCCACTGAGCCGAGAATGTCGAGTGTCGGATAACTATAAAAGTACCCGCAACTTCTGGAGTTTTCAAACAAGAAGCGTGCTTTAGACACACACGCACATACTTTTCTCAGACTCAGCGATGAAACGTCGTTTTACACAAGTTTGATCTTGATATTCACTGGGGATGAAAGTGTTGTCACTTATTTGTCATCTTCCCACGGTTCAATTTTTTCCCGGCTTTCTCCGAGTCCCCGCGCCTTTTTACTCAGCATTCTATGAGCTGTATATACTAGACACTATTCTGGGCAGTATATAAGCTTTAGCTCTTTTCCTCACAAGAATCATCACTTTTATCTTTTGCACACCTCATTCTCAGCAAATCAACAAAAAGCATGATGTGAACAATGTGCGTTAGATCCCCTGATATTTGATCGCAATGAACGTTGCGAGTCTGGCGCCGCAATGAGTAAACGTCACTATACTACTCGAGCACAGTCGACAGGTGTTCTTGGGTGACCACTGACCACTTGGGTAACCCACTCCGAATCGATCGCAAAAGTTGGTCCTTGATACAGTGTATCTGGCGACGCAATGGCCGAGGCCGGGGGCCCGGGACTTCAATTCTGTTTGAACCTGATCCCAAGCGCTTGGTTTACAGATTTTTTCCCTCATGCTGCCCAATGTACACCCTTTTCGCCCTTTTTCGCTGTAATTCTTCTTATGTAATCAAACATTCGAAAAAGATCAGTACTTCAAAGTTCCGAGTGTCTGCGCGGCAAGGGAGCGGGTGAGTAGAGACAACGTGAGGAGTCATCAGTAGGGCTATTCACCGTCCGGCCACCAGTGTCCTTTCGGGTCACGGTGGAGAGGCTCGGGCAGTCGGGCTATAGATGCATGCAGTACAGAGGACAAGATATGATTGATTAAGTAAGCTACTACAGGAGATGCTACTGCTAGAGCATCTCCAACGGGCATATGACTCCGCCGTTTATGGGGCGGTGGGACCGTGGGAGGCCCTAACATTCGTCAATGCTATCAGAGAGATTTGAGAGAGACTGGGCATATCAAAGAAAACTTACAGAGGAAATAGCATGCACACGTTATGGGACTCCACTGCATTTGCATCTATGGTTCTTTATTTTGCTTCAAACAATACAATTGAACCGTGGGAAGATGTTTGATCGGCGCTGATCTCGACTTCAACGGGGTGTAGTATTTCCACACCCGAGTACTTACTCTCAGCCATGCTGTCACATTACGACTCTTCTTCTGAAGGATTGACACCTGCGGGCTCGGGACTCTACACAGAGGACATCATCATATATGTCACATCTCTGTTGCGATGCTGCCCGATAATTCTGAGTGTTCGACTTCGAGATTGTATCTTCATTGAGTAAAATCAATCTCTTGCGTGCAGCCCTTGACGCGGACAGCTCTCTATTTTACTGAATACATAAATTTGGATATATAAATCAGACAGTTCACATACCAAGCGAGTACTACTTTTAGTCATTCTTCCGAATTGAGGGAACCTTACGAAGTCGCAAACCTCCCAATATTACGAAGGTCGCAAACGCTCCTTACATGTATTCATTCCGCCGCCCTGTGCTCACCTTGTCCTTGCTCGATTTTGCTCGGTAATATTCGGGGTCCTAGGGGGCGGCGCTGAAGCACCACATGCCTTCAGCTTCTCCGCCCGATTTGCCTGGGCTGAATCGAGCGTCGAAGCCACCCAAAAGCCTAAGGTCTCTATCGTCCTTACCGACTCTTAACCGTCGGCCGATCCTCCTCAGCGAAGAAATTAACATTAATGCGGAAGGTCGACATAGAATGTTCACTCGAGCTACAACATCGGAATCGCGTCGGATGAGACCTCGGCTTCAACTAGTAAGGGTTGAACTTCAGTGAAGGGCGGCATACACTCGGTGAAACCCAGGACGAGGTGCACAGTGCCGTACATCGTATCGGGACCCTATTAATTGTACTCCTTCATGTAATCCGGGCCAAGCACCACCTCGTCATTAATGGTACTGTTTTCATCTGTAGATCATCCATCCGCTAAGCCGCCTTCACAACGTTGTATTGACGACTCACAAGAATTCCACGTCCGCACGACAGGGACCTTCTCACCCAAATCCAGGAGATTGAGCGCGAATACGCGCGCATTGCGCACCTCGCTATGTGGTGTGACGTACCCACCGTAGCCCGAGTGGCCATTGAAGCAGATGGGGATGCCGCTGGAGGCGGTGGCGCGCGCGCACCAGGATTCGCCGTGATCGTGTCCAGAGGTCACGGCGAGGACGGTTCCGCGCCCACCGTCTATTTCGACTAGGGCATTCCAGACTAGTTGATTCCACAACCATTGAGATTATACAGCGGGTAGAAAAGGACTTGACGCACAGGGTATATCAAGGCCTGTGTAGGTATTATTTAGAAAACCTTGCGTTGCCGGGTCGGGCTCGTCGTCGTGATCGCCTTCCGAGGGTCTATCTCGCATTAGATCAATGAACACAACCGTGTAAGGAAGACACGTACAATGGTGCAAGAATGTCCGCCTTTTGTACCTGGTATAAATCAAGGTCAATTGCTCCGACGCCGTCCACAGGTAATGACACACAGGAATGTGCACGAAGACCAGTGCAGGTGGAACGGCCTTCCACTTTTATCGAGTCAGCAAGAGAAACTCGCAGCGAGTGAATTCAACGCACCACGACCGACATGAGCTCGCGTTGCTGACTAATGTACTCCGGCACAATATTCTCGTCAACCCAGTAGTAGTTCGCGCCTTCCGGGATAGGACCTATATTTTATCGAATCAACTCCCGTTTGAAATCCGATCGTAGCATTACCGTCTCCGGAGGATGGATTGCCTTGAGTGAATGACCGGGAGTCGAAGAACCACATGACGAGGGCTGGGACGATGTCATTCTTGTTGGCGTATACAGGCACCCCTATGGGATGGAACGTTTGATTTTGGAAAGATAGATTCAAAATAATCTTACAGTAGTTCCCGGATCCCCAGGGTTTCACACCAACATCAGAGCGTGTATAAGATAGGGCCGAATAGTGCGCTTGCTCGTAACTGTAGAAGACAAGCGATTAGCCGCTGACAAGACTAGTGGTGAAAGCTGTTTACTCAATTTCCTCCTGGTGGTTGATCGCAAGCTGTGAAGAAAATCAAGCCTGTGAATCCATTTCCTTCATTGGAAACGAACAGTGTTATCATGCTAGATATGTAGCTCAGTCTCATGTACGCGATAATAAGTGCATAGACTGACGTTTCCATGAGTGGACGAAAAGGGGATCTTGCGAGCGACCGTCGGCGCATAGAGTTGATCGAGATACTTGGTGGCGTTGTCAGCGTAAACGTTCTCGCCTACATACCACATAAGCGCCGCGGATTTGGCTAAAATCAGGGCCGCGCACCAGTGATCAAATCTCCATTGAAAACTCTGCAGACCTTGAGAGAAAGTCGACAGCGTGCAGAAGGGACGCTCACACATAATCGGGTCTCTCGTTGTCCAAAACGATGGAATGGACACGCGAAGTGTTCACATCCTGCTGAGGACCCCATACAACGTTTTCCCCTTCTCCAAAGTGCATATCCGAGAAGGACACCACCTGTATTCCGATGAAGCAGGTTCACACTAATAACTCTCGTGAACGGACCTTGAAATTCCCGCGATCATCAAATGTCAGCTTGTTCTTGCCTGTAGCGATTCCGGCGAGAGTGCAGGACAAGCTTCTGGCCAGAGGAACGGCCGTGACGACCGAGGCAAAGAGGAGCGCGCCGATGAGCATGGTCGTCGGAGGGGTCAGACGACTCGCTTCGAAGGTGCCAGCATGACAGCAAAACGCACGTTCACTGATCGTGGGAATTGATGCCATCACTCATCACTCAACATTGATATCTTTCCAGTGTACTGTACTATTTCGACCGGATGTTCACGGCTTGTGACCTGTGACCACTGAAGTTCACTTTTGATCAGTTCAAATTACTATATATGGAAGGCCGGCGAAGCCGGCACGCAAAAATTGATGATATCATTGCCATATATGGGTTTGGCAAGGGCAGTGACCTGTGACCTTTAAAAGATTTGTTCAGTTCAGCAGGTGCTGTGACCTGTGACTGAACATGCGGTCGTAATAGTACAGTACTCATCTGAACATCTCATCCGGGCAGCGCGCGCGCAAGAAAATGTACGTTCTTCATGTCTTTTGATCCGTACCGCATATGCATGCCTCCCGGCGGACATCCACTGCGCTCAGTCCAGTCATACCCATGAGCGGGATATAGAATCTCAACTTCGATTCAGTACGGCGGGTCACGGCGTGTCCCTTTGGTGATACCGACGGTCGCAAAATGAGCCGTCGTATACTCCAAGAGACGGCCCTTGAGCGTACAATGAAATGAGACAGGAAATTCACAAGACAGCATGTAAATGCATCGAGAGGAAAGATAACAGCATGTAAGTACATGCATTTTGAGAGGGAAGATATACAGATGAGAAACCGAAAGAGCGCTGACACGGCTCACGAGAAACCTAGGGCGGCATCAGCGTCATCGTCAAAACTCACCAGATCGTATGCAGAGTGGACTCGAACGAAGGGACGAACCGGAGAAGAGCGCGAGCGCGTCGTATGGCGCAATAGATGCGGTGAACTTCCCCGAGGAAACGGTGTAAGACGGCCCGGAGCATGTCTCCGGTGCCGTGTCGGTGTCGTGACTGGAAAAATCATCAATCGGTAAGTGAGGACACGAAGAGAGGTCGTACATGATGTCGCAATCTGGAGGGCATCAGTCATGGGGCAAAAGAATGGGAAGGGAACGTACATGTTCCAGCGGGGAGCGAGGTCGTGAACGTCTCCGTCCAGGTACTTCCTTCGTTGTTGATTACCAAGTAACCGATGGAACCCCTTCCGAAACCTGTGTAAGGGGTTTCAGCATTCGCCCCGTTCATAACACGCGAAAGAGACATGCCAACTTGCTGCTCCGTGCCCACGACCACATTCGTCAGCGCCGCACTTCCCACCGCGTTATGATACAACACCATATTCGA
Organism: Panellus pusillus; assembly: GCA_013387415.1. Lineage (NCBI taxonomy): Eukaryota > Fungi > Basidiomycota > Agaricomycetes > Agaricales > Mycenaceae > Panellus > Panellus pusillus. Next base: position 10,504 of record QVIE01002021.1, read on the forward strand.
AATCGCGATCCACTCATGTTCGCACCTCCATCCATTCTCATAGCACGTCACAGGGTTGGTGTTTCCATTGGCATCTTGCGGCGCGCCGATGTCGTACGTGGAGAAGTCATACCCTGAGTATACCGTGGGCGTGCCGTAGTTGAAACCGAGCAGGAAGATGGCACCCAGGACATAGGCGTTGTTGGGAGAGAGGTAGTTGAGCGAGTCGGCGGGAGAGCTACGTTCCTGGCCGCAGGTTAGAACAGGTAGCTGGGTTCAGTAGAAGGAGGCAAACTGTGTCTTGGTTTGCCATGATAAAGTTGGCGACATTGGAAGGGATGAGATCCCACGCGGTATTCATTGCTTAGGGTCATGACTCGCTGGATGGACAGATGACGGCAATGGGAAGAAGACTAACGGACGGGGGTCACCAAGTTGGATACCTGAGTACACGCTGAGAGCTGAAAATATCGACCAAGTGATGCTTACGGTGGTCATATAGGTCCCAGAAGTTCCAAGGAAAGCCTGCATCACGTACGAGGTCGCCCCGAATTCGATCACATCGCTAAGCGGAAAACGTAAGTAAATCCTCAGAACTAGTCGTAGTACTTACCCGATCGTATCATACATGGGCGGGTTCGATGCTCCGCCATCGTACACTTCCTGATTTTGGATGTAAGTTGCACTGGGATTGCCATTGATGGCGATACGTACCTGTGTGCGATATGGGGATCCTGACAAGGCAGAATAGATTGCGGAGAGATTCGATGGCTCCATGTATGCTGCGGCGTCAACACGGAATCCAGATACACCCTGACACACAATCAGCGTGAGGTCATTGATCGAAAGGGAAGAGCGCTGACAAGTGATACGAGGTCTGCGAGGTAAGCCGTGAGGGCATCCTGGACGGCTGGCTGCTCTTGTGCTAAATCCGCAAGACCGTCGAGCTATGTCGGTGATCAGTCAAAGAGATGCCGCAGGAACGCATGGGGGTTTCGACCTCGCAGAAGCGGACACTAAACGTCCGTGAATGGCAGAAGTGAGGACTTCGGGGTACGCACTTGGTGACATTGTTCTGGTTGGTAACTCCAGCAGCCTCGCCATTGCCCGCGCAATAATGGAAATTCGATGAGGTGTACGGGACCGCCGGGCTGATATCTTGTGTAAGCAGGAGAAGAAAGAAAGCAGGGCTTGTCGCGCACTAGTTGTACTTGCTGTAGCTGCTGCCGGCAAAACCCACCCCAGAGCCTCTAATGCGCACATTCAGGTTCTTGAAATACTTGGAAAGAGCTGAGAACTTGCGAAGTCATATGGTTCATGACAACTTGAAGTGGTGGTCAACTGCGTAAGACCACAAGAAACGCTGAAGTAGCACCATCTTGAATGATTCCAACACCTGCCGCATTGCATGTGGAGACCATATTGGCATACTGTGCCCGAGTTCCTCGTTTTGACGTGAGGGTATAGCTCACTGGTTGGTAGTCCGTCCACCACTGGTTGCCCGTAACTGCCATAGAACATCAGCCGCTGTTGGGTTTATTGTGTCGAAATCCTCTGACTGTGTTCCATCGCGGGACTGACTTGCGCGTATCCATATCCGAATGGCCCAAGAAAATTGGTGCATTCGGCCGCTACGCTGTCCCACGGCCACTCGAACAACTGAGAATCGACGGTCAGACTCCCCCAGAGCAGAAATGAGCGGCGATAGTACCTGTACGATGACATCGTTCGCCTTGGGTGGGGAGCGGCGGACGACCGCGTTCGCGGCTACATACGGCAGTAGAGGAACGGTGAGTAGGAGTGTCTGGAAGCAGCGCATGGAGCGGTATAGGACAATGCGAGTAGGCTTCAAGAGTTATTATAGCCTCGATATTATCGCCGCGCTTGCCACCGGTCATCCTCGAGACCAGCTCGACTCGGAGATGCACATGGTTTGAGTTCTTATTTTGGAGCGTCGAGTTCATGTGGTGGCAAATATGGCTTCTGGGAGATATTGCGTCACGGGTTGCGTCCAATCGCATTCAGATCCATTAATAGACGTGCGTCAGGCCGATCAGCGGCAGAGATTTGCATCACGCTCCATGCTAATTTCTTACAGCTACAGCTAAAAACTCGCCCCACTGTCTTCGATTGGCACCAAAGATGATAAGGCGAAAATTTCCGCGATCCCACAGATTGAACATGTGCATGCCTGGTGGTGGAACCAGCCCGAGGCACCGCAGGCTCCACGTCAGTTCCCGGATCCGGAGACAAACCTCCAGTGCCTCGTCGAAATATGATGCGCACAGGCTGTGCATGGGAGAGGTTGAAATTTCAGAGGATCTGACTATTACACTGCTGGTCAAATCTGTGTATGAGGTCCTTGAATTGGATTTTGTATGCCATCTCTGTGTTACGTCCATGAAAATGTGCTTTGGACAGTATGTATACGAACAAATCACGTCTTCGATTCTCAGACAAGATGGTGAGTAATGAGTTGCTCTGTATTGTCTACGGCGACGGCTTTTCTTGCCTGAAGTCTCGAGTCTACATTCCCATTTCCATGCGATATTTGATTCGAGTTCCCTCTTGAACGCATCTCTGGTCTGATCAACAGTCGAGACCAGGTGGAGACAAAAAAGCCAACACAGCAGGGCAATAGATATCCGACCTCTGGCAAGCGGGAACGTTCCGAACAAGATGCTTGGGACAGCCTTATCCGACTTGACTGCACCTGAGATGTATGTGCCAGCTTGTTTCCTATTCGCTGGCTACATATATGACAGATTTCTGGAACGTTCAGATGGAGTTACCTTCAACTTCAGTAATATTGCGATGCGAATGATCGTCGAAAATGGAGCTATGCACACTGATTCCTTTGACAGATTGCAAATTGGGCCTCACTTCCGTTGGTCACGATCCGAAGGCTGTGAAAGGTTTTGCCTCAAGCTATGTGTCGAGTTGAGCCAAGTACAGCAGGGCGTACAGCAGTCGCATTGCATCGGAGAAGGTCGCCATAAAGCACGGTTCCGCTGAAGCGCTCACTGCTGTACACCACCCATATATACATGAAGACCGTTTTCGGACGACCATCCATCCACCTCTCCTTTGATGCATGGCGACCATTTTGACCATTCCTCCTAGTCCCCCTGGTTACATCACCTACCGCTTTAGAAACAGCCTCGTGTACGTTTGCCCGGCGTCCACATACGAGGTGCGCAATTGATATTGCTGGTTCATGTCATTCAGCGCTGAGACGTGGTTCTTCACATTGCAGACTGCACTAGACCTCGCGCAGAAAGAATTTCCCGAGCTCTTGGGTGTTCCCCGCACACGTATTTCACTCAACACAGTCGCGAACATGTATAAACAAGGGGTGGCCCACATCCGGGTCCGGATATCTGAGAGCGCGTGGCGCGATATTGTGGCACGGCAGCTGTGCGGCGCCGTCATTGACATCGTTGTTTCCCCGGACCCCAATTCGCCGCCAACGTATGTGGCCGGCACACGAGCGGATACATGTACAGATACAATGAAGGAGAATATCTATACCCTGTCAACGCCATGCAAGCCTATACATCCGCAGCGGCAGTCAGGACGGAGCACCCGGAGCGTAGAATGCTCATGGCTACGTCGGTTGTTCTGATTCTGTTGGTGCACCGCATCGGAGAGCTACGGATCTCAGGGTTCTCAGACCGTTGCTGCCAATGTCACCAACTTCTCTTTATCTCTACAGTAGAACCTTGACGCCTTTGTAGACTCGTCCCATTTTTCAATTTGTGGAAATACTAGTACTGTAATTCCATCGCAGCGCTCGGTTAGTCCACTATGGAAAGCCAGAGAGCACCACGCGTACTGTCGAGTGCACGATCCTGAATATCAATATTCAGCGTAATATGCACAAGTCTGAGCAAGTTATCAAAGAATCCTGACGCGTGCCGCTTCCTGCATGAGTGCTACGCGTTCTGCACGTGATCGCGCCAACCCACGGCGAACGCCCGGGAGCGCGCCGGAGCTGCGGCCGGACCATTCGGAGCCTGGACAGTGGACACTGGAGTTCCTGCGTCCGACCGCTTTTGGATTTCAGCGACGTCCCTCGAACAAGCGTGGTCCCGTGTAAGGCCGATGTCGCGCGCGCTCGCGTATGGAATCGGATCATATGTTCGATCACTTTGGACGAACCAAACAACGGCCTCCGCTCTTTCCGTCGCTTGCCCGACCAGTCGACACGTTCAAGGCACTCGCCGCCTTGGTCTGCATCGTCGACATCCTTCTCCATTGCACTGTGCCTAATTCTTATTGGACCTCCCTGCTCCCTGCCTCGCGCTCAAAGACATTGCGTACTTCAAAACGATCGACGCCGCTTGGTCCTTGGACGCCTGGCCTTTGTGCATGAATTATCAATGCCTCCGTACCTCGAAAACGTGCTGTACTTGGGCCGAATAGTTGAGCTTTTATCTTCTCGTACTGACTGCTACTTTTCCTGTACAAAATACGCGGCATTTTCCACAATATACCAGCTTTTCGCCTCTACCTCTCGAGCTCGCGATCTAAGTTCTCCCCTCCGCTTTGACCCACGCTCTCGCCTTCGTCCTTGTCTAAGTCTACGCCTTTGCACTCGCCGTCGCCTCCGCCTACTTTTCGTTTCGCACTCGTCCAGTCCACGCACGCACGCTTGCGCGGTATCCGCCGCCGGTCACCAGCCTCGGGACCAGGCTTCACTGAACCACTCGCCCCTTTCACTGTCCTACGTCTCTTTTTTGTTTGTTGACTCCTTTTAGCCCAGACCGACCATAGGCGCATCACCGACGCAGCGGGATTTGAAGCGTAGTGCCGCCTGGCCTCTTTGTTTCGACCAGTCAGTGATGATATACATAAGTACGAACTCGGAGAATGGTGCTCACGATTTGGCAGAAACATACCCTGAAGCCCAAACCTTTCGAGGGTTCTCGGCATGGTGAGTCTTTCAATAGCGAAATTCACACCAAGTCCGCATAATTATATTCATCAACGCAGCCCTTCGCATACTCTTGTTCGCATTGTTCAGCGATGTTCCATAACTTCATTTTCGTACGTGATCTGATGGATGGTGAATAATGACCGCACGTGAGGACCCGATTCTCTGTAAGATTTTACCAAGAAACTCCACCATGATTGGATCCTGACTTCCGTCGGTTGTCAGTTTGAATTGAAAGTGCTGATAGCGTACTGCTCGCTCACTAATTCTATTTAAAATGTGAGTCATCTCATGTCTGAGTCGCACGTGCAATACTCACAGTGTTCACAACAGACCGTCAGTGAAGTCTGAAGATGCCGTTAGCAGCTAGTTGAAAAGCAAAAGAGAGAGAGACAAAGAGACATCCTTTGACTCCCTGAAGTACCTTTTCTAGAACATGACCGTCTCACAGCTGCTTACCGCGCCTTTGACCGTGATTGTGGGCATCACGGGGAAACAGGGCGGTAGCGTCGCGCGAGCTTTGATCGCCTCTGAGAAACCGTACCGTCTTCGCGGATTGAGCCGCGATATTGCGAAGCCCGCCGCCCGGGAGTTTGCTGCGCAAGGCGTCGAGATGGTCGGGGTAACCTTGACACCGGAGAAGCCAGACGACGCGCTCAAAGCATTTGCAAACGCCGACATCGTATTTGTGCGTCCTTCGTTCACCCGTCCTCCTCCAATACGCTGACTGGCTGTGATTGAACGTAGGGTATGACGAACTGGAATGAATATTTGAGCAAAGAAAAGGCACGTCGTGTACGTAGAGGTTCCCCGAGATGATCTGATCCACTCAGCAGGAGGTCGCGGTCGGGAAGCTGCTGGTAGACACGGCGAAAGCCGTGGGCGTGAAGCTTTTCGTCTGGTCCGCACTTGAGTCCTTCACCGAGACGACGAAAGGCCGTTTCAAGCTCGTCCAATTCTGCGACTCTAAAGCGGAGGTGACAGCGTACGCTCAAGCATCGGGTATCCCCTTGGCGATTGTCAAGCCGGGTTTCTTCGCGTCGAACATCTGCATTGCCCACTATGCGCTGAAGCGCCAGGCTGACGGCAGCTATCTATTCACATTGCCCATCTCCGGCGCGACGCGGGTGCCACTCAGCGACACCATACACGACTACGGGCTTTACGTGCAGGCGGCGATCGAGAAACTGGAGCTCGGTGCGGGATCGGAGGTTCGCACGGGCAGGATGATATCCTTTGACGAAATCGTCGCGCAGCTGTCGCAGGTGAGTCGTGACCTGATTGCCTCATCCTCATCGAGTGATTGATTCATACTTAGTGTCCGGAAAAAAGATTGTTTACAAGCAGATCGACCGCGAGGAATGGATTGAAGGCTTCCCGCTAGCTGGTAGACAGTTCATGGCGCCCATCCTCGGGGACATGTTCCAGGCTTTCGAAACCGCGGGCTGTGAGTGTTACTTTGACAGAATATTGAATCGAGAGGCTCACCGAATGACAGTCTTCGGCGGGAAACTTCCGACTGACGAAGCAATCCTGGCGCGGGAACCCCGTACGTGGCTGGAGAGCCTGCAGGCAACGCCGAAGGAGATGCTGCCGCAGTAAACAGTACATGTGATATCTTATCATAATTATGTGATTGGATCTTGTCTTGCCGCTGCCGCCAATCGGAGCACCGCAGCCGATTCGCACAGATTTGCGTTCCATCATGATCATGCCATCCAGATCAGCCAACATTTTGGTTTTGCTCTCGTACGATGGCAGAGCTTCGCGCATTCAACAACTCGCTCTGGGGCGTCTACATCGCACTTATCCTCGTTCCACTCATCCTCCGCCCCTTTCCCTCCCGTTCCTTGTTTTTTGTTCCCATCCTCGCGCTCACCGCGTACGTCCTCTGCTTCACAACTACGGGCAAGTTCGACAGTGACTACTATCTCGGCCTTCAATGGCTCACCTACTTTTGGACCGCCTCGGACTACATCATATACACTGATGTACAGCGTGAGCTGCGTCAAGTCACGCTAAACCCCGCCACCCCGCCGACAAAACACCCATCGAGCAAGGCTCCCTGTGGCGTCGTACGCGCTGGGCACTTTCCCTCTTCGGCAGCCCGCGCGGTGGGGCTGGGCTCATGAACCAACATCCGTTCTCCCTCCCCACCCGCCTATAGACACCCCCGCTTTACCTTTGTTGCTCGGCGTTTGTTATACGCGTTCTGCTTCTTCCTCCTGCACGACGCTGCAAATCTGCACGTCAGGTGGAACGACGTCTACCGCCCCGACGGGAAGGGGTACACAGGCTACGGATGGCCGCGGCGCTTTGCGGCCGCTATAGGATTTGGCGCTTCGGCATACAGCTCCATGATGCTCCTCACAATCCTGCTGAGCGTGCTGACCGTTGCGATGGGGCTCTCTCATCCAGAAGAATGGCCGCTGCTATTTGGCGGCCCGCGCGAGGCCTGGACAATCCGGCGTTTCTGGGGGTGAGCACCTTCTCGACTTGGATTGTTTGCGGTGTCTAATGTCTCACCACAGCCGCGCCTGGCACAACTGCTGCGCCGCGTACGCCTCGTCTCATCTCATCCTTGTTCGTGCTGACACGCTCCGCAGCTCGTATCCGTGCACGGGAAGTACCTCGCACACACAGTGCTCCGCCTGACCCCGGGTAGGAACCCTTCTGCGTACGTGCAGCTCTACACCGCCTTCCTAATTTCTGCCCTCCTCCACTATGGCGCAGAGACGATGGCTCTACGACATTTCCGTGGTGGCGCCTTCGCGTTCTTCATGCTTCAAGCCTGTGCGATCACACTGGAAGACTTCCTCCTCTACCTCGCGCGCCAGACGCCGCTGGGGCGCCTCAATGGGAGCGGTGCGGCGCGCGCGTGCGGGTTCATTTGGACGTGGGCGTGGTTTGCGCTGTGTCTGCCAGTGTGGCAGGATCCCCTCGTGCGCGCGGGGTTGATGGAGAATGGAATGAATGTGAGCCTGATCGCCTGGGTGATACAAAAAAGTGGCGGTATCTTGGCGATGGACCGTACGTTTCTTTAAAATCGTCTAGGAATTTGGATCTGACCTCCAAATGTCTCCCAGGCAAGGGGTTCTAAGGAAATGGGGAAGTTTCTTCCCGAAAAATGTTGATATTTTTCCTCGACTTTTCCACTAAACGGATCAGCTCGATTCGAGAACCTGCCGACTGTCGAAGAAAAATTGTGCGAGGAAGGGTCTAATTAACGTAATTATAATGATACAATCGATTTTTCGGTTCGCAAAGGACAATTGCTTCAATCAAATCCCTTCTACCACTTCGCCCAGGCCCGAATTGTACTTCTCCTCGATGTTCAACTCTCAACAAACACTCCTTCCTCCTGCGAGTGGACGGCGTCGTCGTGCATGCGGCGCCACGCTGCAAGACGTCGTCGTCCCGCGGACCCTCCACTCTCTGGCCGCAAACACGTCGCTGTAAGACCCGAATGAGACACAGAGTGGGGACCTCTCAAAGGACCCGCCGTGCCACGGGCTGCGGTGGCTTACAAACTGCAAGCAGGCAGGCGTTACGAGCGCCTTCGCCGATTCCAGAGGCAGACCCGATGAATGGGACCACTGAAACCTCAACGAGAGCCGCTCGGCGCCGGGGACCTCACAAAGGACCTGCGCCGTTGGTGTTCCCTCACTCTCGGCCACGTCACAAACCTCGATGCAGCGTGGTGGCACGCTGGGCGGTCTCGGCGCCACCATGCCCGGTGCTGTCGGGGAGTGCTCTAGCAACCCCCAGCCCGTCGTGACCCCGTCGACCAAGCAGCGCCTGGTGTTGCCGTGGGGCAACCGCCATCACTACCACGAATGCCGTCCGGTTTTCAGTGCGTCTGGGCGGCAGATCGCCAGGAGTGAGCAGCCGACGGCTGGTGTCAAGACGGACCCAAGATGTAAGACACCCGGGCTCCATTTACCACAGGCTACGGCCGCCGACTAGTCTAATGAGACACACCAATGTATTGAGACACAGGAAGTGAGTCACTAGTGCTGTCCATAAATACGATACGGAAAAATATATTTTGAATATATTCAAATAAATACGAATACAATATGCCGAAACCCAGGACCTAGAATATGAATACAGGAGAATACGAATATGAATATGATACGAATATAATATGATACGGCCTCTGCATATTCAAATATATTCGAATACCCAACTCCACTAAAAATGACCACGGATGTATGCCGCTAACCGGCCCGCATCAGGATCTATCATCAATCAAGATGCGGACAAGATGGAAACAACCGGATCACTTGGTTGCCGGGTGTATATAGGTGCACAGGCAGCTGCGGACTTTGAATTAAGTCCGAAGTGTCACACTGTGACACTGTTCAACACATCCCCAGTCAACCCAGTATGATGGCTACCACGGAAAAGTGGAATATAAGGCAATAATGAGCAGACTGTTGGAGGTTCTGATACTTGTATGCTGAGGTGGACCTCTGGATACTTAAAATACATCAAATTTCTGGGAATTTTGTGTGGATGAATATATTCAAATATATTCAAAATATATTCATATTCTTGTAGGGAATATGAATATAATATGCTACAGATACGATACAGCCCCTTGAGGGTGAATATGATATGGATATGAATACAATACGCCATTTTCCGTATTATATTCATATTTGGACAGCACTATGACATCACTCCAACCACTCCCGCTGAGACACATTGGACTAGTGGCACCGAGACGCACTGGTTCCTGGATGGGAAGACCTGGCGACACCGCATCGACACAGCGCAAAGGCCTAGTGGGATGAGCGATGCGGAGCACCCCGAACTCGACACGTATGCCGCCTTCGTCCAAGTGCTCAACTTGGGCCCCTGGAAATCCCAACAGTGGCACCCTCCTCGCCATCCACCACGTCGCCGTGCACCACGTCGCGGGCTCAGGCAGGTTGAAAACCGAAATTCAAATCGAAAATTCAAAGGCTCCGGCAGGACCAATGAGCCCAGCGAGTCCGGAGCGCATGGCCCAGGACCCATCTGACCCGCTGAGGACAAATCTTGCGCGGTCTCGGTGTCCGACGGTGTCCGATTTCAAATTCTGGATGGAAGAAAAGGCTGACCGGGCCCAAGATGGGAACGTCCCACCGTCCCATGTCTCTCGAGCGTGCTACTAGTGCCCCGCCTGCTGACCAGGCTATTGCCTCACTGCGTCCCCTCCCCAACTTCCGCCTCATGCCGCCGCGCAACCCAAACAGGGGCGTCAGCCTTGGGCCGGAGGATACACTCGCACGCAATAACCCTGTCCTACCCGAGTTCACCAACAGCCCGCCGCCACCGTCCTCAGACAGGTCCATGGTAGCACAGACCGCCCGCTCGCTCCACTCCCGTGCCGGCACCCTCTCGCAAAGTGGGTCCGTCATCATGCATAACGACGCTGGCCCCCTCCGTGGCAGAGGTCTATGCGAAACTCAAACTCCACATGCCGCCGGCGAAGGAGCTCGTCGCGGAGCACCGCAAGCGGACCGACGCCAACGAAGTCGCTATGGCGCTGCTGCTCAATGCTGTGAACTCGCAGGTCACAAGCATCCAAGGTGACGTCAAACGCATCGACGACACGGCCGCTAGCAATTATAGCGAGATGCTCTTGCGTCTCGAGGACATGCAGCGTGAGCCAGGTTCGTTGTCGCCTTGCCGCATTGCGATATGGCCCCGCACACCACTGATGTATGCCGCACCATAGGGCAAAAAGGAGACCTTCAGAACATCGTCATCGAGCATCACAAGGCCCTAGAAGACCTTAGCGGCGCATTGGAAGACCTTCGCAACCTCCAGAATGATGTCGACGCCCTCAAGCGCGAGGCTCGTAACGGAAATGCGGAGTCCGGTGCTGGCTCTAACGACCGTCCCCTCGGCCTCCGCGAGATCAATCCTACCGCGAGCCGTCGCAAGGCTAGTCCTGCCAGGGAGGAGGGCCCGAACAAGAGAGCGCGCGGCTATGAAGACACCCCTCGCGAGCGCCCCACCCGCGACTTCGCCGACGTCCACGTCCTCCCCATCAACGAGAAGAATATCACCAACGCCAGGGCCACCGCTCAGGCAATGCTCGGACGAGTCGGGATGGACACCAGGCTTGTTGCCTCCTGCCGTGTTCTTGGCAGGGGCACCAACGCGACGCTTAGCATCCGTTTCAGTGAGGCCGCCTCCGCCTACAACTTCATCCAAAAGGTCCGTGACTCCAAGGACACAGGCCTCCATGGCAAGTCCGTCGAGATCGCGCGTGGTGGGAAGGGCAAGCAGCGTGCAGTAGCCAACGGCGATGAGGAGTCGGGTGATCCCTGGTAGATTCACCGCCAGCGGCACAAATAGTACAACTGATGTTATACATCAATAGCATACGTATCCTAGCGTGGAATATACACGGCCGTCTTGCTCTCAAGCTCACGCACGATGAGATAGTCGAAACAGTACTGTCAAACGATGTCTCAATATTCCAGGAAACTTTCCTTCGACCTGGGGATGAGTACTGCGTTGACATCCCGCGTGGATATAGCATCTTCTCAATGGCGAGGCCGAACACCCCGGATTTCCAGCAGGCATGGGGAGGTGTCGCAGCGGTAATAAAAGACACGGTTCCGCATAAAATCCGCAACGACCTGTCCGCTCCGGACATGATTGTGATCGAATTCGACACTCTGTTTCTTATTGGCGTATATCTCCCTCCCCCTGGCTCTCCATGGATGCAATGGTCCGAGACAAACCCGGAGCAGAGATTGGAGCAGACGGCCACCGCCTGCGCAGCGACCTCAAAGCACATCATCATCGAAGGCGATCTGAACGGGCGTGTCGGGCAGAAGAGCGCATCAGGGTCAGATCTCGTGAGACACTCTGCAGACCCGGTCGTGAACACACGCGGCCAGTGGATCCTGCGGCTCTGCAGGGATTGCGACCTGACGATTGTCAATGGCACAATCAAGGAAGCAGCCTCTCCCGGAGCGTTCACTTCTTTTCAACCGCTTGGCAGGACGGTCATTGACCTGGCACTGGTATCGAAGGGCCTTGTCGACCGGCTCCCGGGCGGCTCCCTATGCATACGCGATGCGGCTGACTGGTCTGACCACGCACAGCTATGGCTCAAGGTGCCCGTAGGAGACTTCGACCGGCGGATTCAACACAGAGTGTCCATGTCAGTTGCCATACAATACCGCCCAGAGACGGGGTTGGACCGTGCAGCCGCAAGGCTGCTGTCTCTCACTATGACTCCGGAAGAGGCCACGCAGAAGCTCTATGGAGAGGTCCTCGAACACGATGGAAGGCCCGTAACTGCGTACGCCGCAACGTCGTCAAAGAATGCGGGTAAGCCCTACTCCAAGACCGGCTTCGGGCTGTACTGGGGAGCGAGAAGCAATCGGAATGTCTCGCGACGCATCGACCAAGGCTCTGAGAGCCGAGCAGCGCTAATGGCCGTTCTCTGTGCAGTGCTCGCGGTATCGGGAGACTGTCCGCTAACCATCTATACGCCTTCGGAGTATGCAATTCGCTCCTACTGCCATTGGGCGGGCGAATATGCAGTTCAAGGATGGACTTGCACTCATGGGGACATTCTCCGAGCCGCCGCAAATGTGATCCTCCTTCGAAGGGCCCCGATCCAGCTGTACCTCACCCTACCGGGCAAGAACGAACATGCAGAGGCGGCGCGCACCCTTGCCCGTGCAGCCGTGGCAGACAACTCTACATGTGCGACTTGGTCCTGGGCAGAGGCTGCTGCAGTCGCCGTACCTCTCACCCCAATCGAGGCCGAGCCACTGACCGGCCCAAAGGTGTCCACTACAATCTCAGCCGAGAGCATCCACTGACTGACCCAAAGGTGTCCACCACACTGCCCCGAATTCCTAAAGCAAAGGACCAACCCACGCTACAGATATCTCTGGAAGACATCACAGATCCGGAGGATGTTCACCGGGGGCGCTTGAGAGAACGGGAGCTGATGTGTCGCAACCTTACCGATCTGGTTGGTTGCAAGACAGCGGGTGAACACTGGACTTTGATACGCCGCTGGACCGACGAACGCCCGTGCCGACCCATGGTTTCGCTAGAGCAGCTGTACGGCTCATTCAAAGCCCGCCTAAACCCACCCCCGCAGACGCCAGCTCACTTCAATGAGGAGCTCCACGGCATCATCCTTCTGATGAACCGTACGATTCCACGTAGGACAACGGACAGGACGCCGCAGAGCTTCTTTTCACGCCGTATCACCGAGGATGACATTGTACGCCTCAAGAAGAAGCTCCGCGAGAAAGGGACGAAGAGCTCTCGTGGCATTGACCTCATCGCATACTCGAGGATCACGAAGGTCCCCAATGATGCTCTACGGAGCTGTTCCAGGCCTGTGTGGACGACATTGATGCCCCTCAGCAATGGCTGGTTACAATGCTGGTAGGCATCCTCAAGCGTGGGCGAGCAGTTGAGAACCCGGAGAGTTATCGCCTCATCGGCCTGGAGTGTTGCTTACTCAAATGCCTCACCCTCCTGTTCGACGAACGACTACGCGAATGGGGACAGCTGAACGATGTCATTCCCCCTACCCAAAATGGATTCCGGCCGGGACACCGCACAGATGATAACTCTTTCATCCTGCGGTGCGCTATCGATCGTGCGCGTGCGGAGAACAAGACCCTATACATATTCTTTGCTGATCTTACAAACGCGTTCCCGACTACGGACATCGCAACCCTATGGACCCAGCTATACACACTGGGGGTCTCGGGGCCGTGGTTCGACTGGATCCGAATGGTGTACGCCCGCATGACCTACGTGGTGCGGAGCGAGGGGGCGTACTCGGCTGCCTTCCAGTCTATAATTGGCCTGCTGACCGGTGACACGGCGTCTCCAGGATTCTGGAACGTTTACTTTGCGGACTTCCAGCTCCCTTCGGAAGAGGCGGATACCAAGTTGAACGGGAAGTCAGTCTGTCAGCTTGAGCAGGCAGATGACGAGGCCACCTTTACGACTGACGCGGCGGCACTACAGCGC
>QVIE01001787.1:0-61031 GCA_013387415.1 Panellus pusillus
TTTGTGGCTTAATGTCTCATATGAGTATTGACCAGGCTGCCAGGCGCACAATGTCGTCTCGACCAACCCTTTGTTTTCACCTTTTAGTTTACCCGGACTCATACTTCCTCGTTCCAAGTATAATGCCGACTTTTCTCTGGATGTGGCTCGACAAAAAAAACCAGTCAGTGCCATTTTATTCGGATTACCGCGTATGAACGTCGGAGCAGGTTACTTCAATCACCAGCACGATATTGTTCTCATGAACCCTCTCCTCGCCGGTGCTCCCGTCTTGTTTGTGCATCTAGCCGCGTTGTTTCAGCAGCTGTTGGGGAACGAGGCCAAGCTCCGGCTGGTAAAGCCCGTTGAACTGACACTAAAATCGTGCGTTGAGTGCATGTTGTACTGTTCCATCTTAACCGACGACTTGATCAGGCTCGTCGGTGATAGTTTGGCATCTTCTAGTGGGGGACACTTGGAGAAGGCACCGACGTATCCTATCGCCGGCATTCAATACCAGTCTGTCCGTTTACAGTTCTCTATGGCCCGGACGCGTATGCTCATCATGTCAACCTCTAGGTACTCCCTGGTTTGGAATGAGGCAGCGCTTGCCTATGACGAAGTCGTTAGTTCAGAAGGATGGCTTACAGATCAAAACTTGGAAATCTCGTCGATAAACCACATCGTTCACAAAGTAGACCTTCATTTTCGCATCCTTCTTTGTTCCCATTGAACATTTTGCGCAGTTCTCGCTCATGATGATCTCGCGTTGTGCCTTGGCATCCCTTAGCTTATCAGGAATCTACTTCCAACCCCTCCAATCCTGAGTTCCCTGAAGCACTGGTCAGGATCATTAAAGATTTGTGCTGTTTGCGATTATACCTCGCTGGATGTTCCGTCTTCCTATCCAACGGTCTGTGGTCTGTGTGCTTACCCCAGGAAAATCATATTGACTATCGACACACTTAACACAGACTGCGGATCGCGCGAATTTCGTGGCAAAGGTCGAATCTGAGATCAAGGCCCTCCAGCAGTCTAGATCCCTCGAAGATTCGGAAGGTGGGGAAAGTAACGCGGACATATTGGGACGACTCGTCTCGGCTTTTGAAGGCTCTTGGAAAGCTCGAGTTGACGCAAGAAGAGCTAGTAATGCAGTCAGTCCTTTCAGTGGCTTTGAACTCACCCTTGGCTGCAACAGTTCGCCGATAACTTCACACTTATGTTCGCTGGACATGGTGCGTGTTCAGTGTTCATCGATTTCTACTCGGGTGATAACGATACTCAGAAACGACAGCCAGTGCAATTACTACAACATTGGGGTATCTCGCCATCTATCGTGAAGAACAGGCTATCGTGGCCGCCGAAATACTCTCTGTCATGGGCGCTAGTGGGGACACGGTCTGGAGATTTGTTCTCTCCAGTCTATGAGTCGCTAACCACTAGCAGAGTTACAGCAGTATGAATAATCTGCCAAAGCTACAGGCATGTCTCACTGAAGCCCTCAGACTCATACGTACGTTGCTGCTTCTTTGACTTGCCTCAGACCGACAAGTGTGTAGCTCCCCCTCTTTTCCTTCCGAGGGACGTGGAGGAAGATATTACCTTGCTGATTGAGAACCCCACAAAAAGACGAGTCTTCGTGCCTCGTGGATCCCGCATCGTCATTGACATGGTGGCAACTTGTGCGTTTTTTTCCTGCTCTTCTGCTTCTCGACCAACAGTACATCCAGTGCGAAACCCCAGCTACTTCCCCGATCCAGAGGTCTTTCGACCATCCCGCTGGTATGAAGATAACGATCCGGACGCTGTCATGTTTGGTGCGGGACCGAGGCAGTGCATCGGTCGGCGGTTCGCTCAGTCGACCGCTGTTCATTTTCTCGCTTGCCTTCTCCGAGACTTCGAGATTGACGCTCTCACATTACCCGGGGAGTCCAGAAAGGAGTACGAGGAACGGGTGATGAGCAAGGCCACGATGGCTGGCACTTCTTTCACTCTGCAAGACGTACCTCTCAGGTTGACCCGACGTCACTGAGTCTTTTGATCCTTTGCTACGACTCTTGCTATTCCTATCAGCATGTCCTACATGTTTTTTTGCAGAATTCAGATATCTTGTTAGTCCATCGTTCATAGCACATTTGCCAGTCGTCGCATTGGTACTATGCTCGCGTCATTTGTATGAATGAAGCTTGATGCGACTTGTATTGAATGCAGGACAGTCATTCCCCCGAGTTGTGGGTGGCTCGGACTCCACGCTCTTGATGACCCAGACTAAGTTAGGGATCGGCATCGTATCGTACCGTACGGGCCCGTATCGATCATCCATTTGCTGATGAGAACATTGGATAATCTGCACCCGGTGCGCGTCCCGTTTTTCAAATGATAGTAAAAACGTTGTGGTCGACATACGTAACAGTAAGTAGACTTGAGACCAGTGCGAAAATAAGTATCTGACCGGCCAAATAACTTATGCGACTTTCTTCCATTCTAAGTACGTCTTGAAGTACGTGCAACCTTTGAGCCTGGTCTGAGTCTAAATCTGTCTAAATCCTGACATCCTCCGTTGACATCACGTATACAAGACCTCGCGTTCATAATGTGCCAGGATGTTGTGGCAATACATAGAAGATACAGAAAGTTGTACAAGCTGAGAAGATCTTAGTACAAGTCTGCCAAATCTCAAAAAATGGTAGTAGTAATGCTGTTCTCAGTCGGAGCCGGGCGATTCTGATCTATTCTCAATCGCATGTCACGGAACTCCATCGTCCCGGAGGTCGCCGCGGTTGCTGCATCAGCGGTATTCGTTTTAGCGGCCTTATCCTTCAGATTTAACACCAGCCGGGTAGACTGTAGTCGGGCAAGAAATGGTTAAATAGCCACTTGAAGGCGATGCTTGTGACAACTTACCGCCAAAGAATAGATCCCAATTACCCACCTGGAAATCATATCGATACAGAGAATTGCACACAGTAGACTTAATCCTCACGGAATGGTTATGGCAGCATCGGCAGGAAGGAGAAGCGTGAAACATGTCGCAACCAACACAACACCTGTTGATGAAGGATAGACCCTCAGTCTTGAGAAAACCACGGCAGGAAACTACCAAAAATCCTGAGACCACATCTGAGCGTTGTACCAGTAGCATCTATCAAATGGCAAACGTACATGACAAAGAATAGAGAGCCATCTGCTACAAAAGCGACCAGCAGTGGTGAGAGCGATTTGAGGGCGCTCATATTCTTCCAGAAGGATACCCGCGTGTCCCAGCTGAATGGTGTAAACAACTTGATAGCGGTCAAACCGAAGAAAATGGCCGAGAGTGTGAGACATGCAGCCCTGGTCGGAGATCCATCCATATTCAAAGAAAAAGGATTTGGAACACATACCATGACATGATTGTGAAATTTGTTTTGCCAGGATTATACCAACATCCCGGCATTGGCAAGCCGGAGGAGGAGTAAACGTTGTTGGGGCCGTAACGAAGATGTCCTTCAATGATGTGTAGCATTCAAGCTATTGTTAGTGGGCACCTATGAGGCATCATCTATGCAATGTTTCAAACGTACTGCAAATTCAACTAGTGAGGTCACCAGTGAGTCTAACGTCAGTGACACCGGTCCAGAAGGTGAGCGTACCCAATGCCAGAGCAGAGAGTACCACAAGGACTAAGAACATGTCAAATTCCGGTCAACAGAAATTTCTCAGAAAAATCCGTACTTATGCGGCTTCGATTATGCAAAGCAAAGACACGGAGGAGTAGAATGATGTTGATCGCCGTGGTGAAACATATTGCCCCGCACTGCCCTCTCTGTTGAGCCACAAATGGGAAGAGATGCGAAAGAACCTACACACTGATCCACCAAAGATATCCAACACAGCTGCAGAATGGCCGATCAGTCTGTGTGCCATGCTCATATAGTACCATTGTCGTTTAGCTCACAACTGTGTTATATATCAGTGATTTCGAAGGGGGTAACAAAGTTCAAAGGCCGTACATTCCGGGACAGATTACTCCGCGTAACGACTGGAAATTGGCTGAGCAGAGGCAGATTATCGCAGAAAGGACTGAATACTGACTGGCAACATTGACGCTTATTGATTCCGCTTATTTATTCAGAATACAGAAAAAGAGACTTGACGCACACAACATGAACCAAACCATAGTAGCGGGAGAAAAAGTACAATATTTTCGCCAAGCCAAATTGGACCTAGAAGACACATTAGCCACGTCTTTCTCCAGTATCCAAACTTACGGCCACATGTATGTGATCTCCATAGATAAGCAAAGTAAAGCGTCGTATACGACAAGTACAGCGATTGAGGCTTTCAAGTTGTCAACACTGAGACGTATTGCTTGGAAACCAGTTACCAGCCGCTGCATTAGAAACTCGCTCCGTGCGAATCGCCGAAAACAGTGCCTCGAGTTGCGCTTCCTGGGCTGTTGGAGATGCCATGAGTCAAAGTTCTGAGCAAAATACAGAAGTCAGTGTATCCCTGGCTTATATATGCCAAGGATCATTTACAGATTCAATTCCACTCTGGTTCTGATGAGCAATTGGCGGTGCAGGAGTTCTTGAGAGGATCAGCGAAGTGGGATTCTGCCAGAAACAGATCCAGCTCCTGGATCTAAGCATTCAGATGACTGCGCCAGCCGCTCGGATTCAAATTGCGGGTTTCTTGATGCCTGGAATCATGGATAGCGTACATGACATATAGGGTTGATAGTACCGTTTTGCGTGCGCTAGAGCATGCGTTATCTACGAGTTCGTTGATGTTCGGAAGACCTGGGATGCTGTATCAACGGCGTATTAATGGTGCGTATGATGCATGGAGTTTGATAATGTCCGGCGCCACGTAGCCCGAATACATACTTGCAGCGGTATGCGCACCTGGTGCCACAATCTGTGCCTTCTTTAGCTTTGTGGGCGTCGTTGTTTGAAGTCTGAAAATTGCGGCAAAGCCGAGGCTGGACACAGCCTCCTTCATAGTGGCAATCTTCCTCCGAGTCGGAGTCTCCGACGCAGCGCTATGAACTGACAACATCAGATACAACTTCGTTGGCGGTACCACTACCGGTGGCGGTTGGTATCAATAGGCCACCAACCAATGGGCTTTCGAGTCTCAGAGTAGAAATTCCCGAACTTCCACCCTGGCTTCTGGTTCAGTTGGTTCTCGTACATTCTCAGCGGCTGGCCCTGTGACCTAGCTATTGTTGGTCTTTCTCAAGCCGGTAACGATACACAGTTGTTCAAGATTGGACATTGTAGATTCGGAAGGCGGTTCGTATGCGCAAAAAGTCGAAGCGGGATGTTCTACGGACTGCAGCGTCCCTTGACAGGCGGACCCGCGAGTGGAGCGCCTTAGAGGCTTAGACATAGCTTTCGAGAGTCTGTAGTGCGCAAGTCGAGTGGAGTCTCGCCCCTACATCCGGTCACACTAGTGACTGATTCCGCCCGTCACCGTCCTCTTCCCGCCACAATCTCAATGTTCTGCAACAAGCTACAAGTGCCGCTGAGGTTAAGTCGCACGCGGGAAGCTCCTCCGGGGCCATTCAGTGGTGGAGATCAGAGTCCGCGGCGGGGCTTGTGACAATGTGACCGGATGTAGGGTCGCTCGACTCAAGTGCCCCAGACACGTTCCTGAGTGATCCTGAGCCCGACAATTTTCCAAATCATTGCAGCACTCAATTTTCGTGGTAACTACATATTCAGCCGTGCACTATCACTCGGATTGAGAGCTCTGGAACGTCTGGGCCACCGAGACAGTGTAGAACCATCATACCGCATTCGATCACAAGGATCGGGATCTAGTTGTTTGCTTGGTAGGAGGACAATGGAAAGGAAAGGAAAGGAAAGCTGAAGGCTTGTGTACGTAACTACAGGGGGCCCGGCTGCTGTTCCTGAAGGGGACCTTCAGGCTTCCAACCTTGAATCATCTCTCTCCCGTACAAACTTCTCAAAACGGCCGCTAGTATGAGGTCCTCCGCCGGGCCGACTGGATATAGCTGGATATGCGCTAAAAAAGATCGTCCATCACGGCAAAGCATAGGCCCATGTTCCATGTCTGGGGAGACGGCAGAAAATTCAAGTTGAAAAAAGAAGAAAAAAGAGAGAAAGAGAGGAGACTTCTAGTATATCTGTATGACCCATTGTCAATTTTCTGATGAATAACCAGAGCATTACATTACATCTATGGCCCTTCCGAGGGCAATCAGTAGCTTGAATTCCAAGCTCTGATCATATTGTTCCGTGACGGCCGTTTGCCATGTTCTTTCGGAGAAATCTCCTCATTTAGACTAAGAACGGCCAATGAAATTTCAAGATAACGCGGTATCTAATCTTGTTGCTGATGGCAACGATGACAGCTGCCTCGGCTTCCGCTTCCGTCTCTCTCTCTCTCTCACCACCGACCTCGACTGTCCCTCGTCTTCGTCTGCCGGCCAACGTAACCCAAAACAAGTAGCAAAATTGTCAGGGATGGATGCCGGGTGCTGGGTGTGTATATTTTGTTCTCTTCCTCACAACTCAGGGCATCTTACAGTAATCTTGTCAGATGTATTGGGACGCGAAAGAAGACAAAACAGGGGACGGAAGTAGGCCACAGGAGGACATATGGTGTGTATATCTCTCCTCACTTCATCCTCTAGTGTTTCGGACGGCGCACATTCGCAGACACGACCAAATGCCGTGTCTGCAGCAACTACAAACTACACTACATTTACTGTGGCTCCCCGCGCGCACTCCCTGTTGCCCTCGCATCGCTCGTCCTCACGCCCTCGCGTGCCCTCGAGTTCTCGCGCACCCGCGCCGGTCGCCCTCGTGCTCCTACGTTCTCGCGCGCCCGTGCACCTGCATATCCGCGCCCGTGGTCGGCTCCCCCTTGCACATCCGCGCTGCTTGTTCTCACGCCAGCATGCCCGCACGGACGCGCTGCTCACCATTGCGCATCTGCGCCGTCTGCACCGGCGAATACCCTCGCGGTCTGCGCCGCCAGTGCTCGCTCTCGCGCCCGCACCCCCGCATTGATTGCTCTAGTGCGCTCGCGCACCTGCGCTATTCGCTCTCGCGCACCCGCGCGTACCCACGCTGTTTGCACTCGCATGTGCCTCCCGAGTGCTGTTGCGGCAGTGGCAGGTCGCACCTTACAGCCGTAATGACCACCCTACACGCGAGATTCGCGTGTGAGGATGCATTGCGGCTCTTGGATGTGCATGCCCTTGCCGCTGGCCTACTGTGGCAGGCTGTGCTCAATTGTCTCAGCTGAGGGACGAAGTGGCACTCGTCATCCTCGGCTCAGATGTGTGTGCGAGGATGTGAGGATGGCACGTCGGTGAATATGTCTGCTTCTGCCCTGCAAATTCCATACATCGGGGGCTTCCGTTCTTGTCTTTCAACCAACTGTTTTACATAAATTTAATCATCGTTTATTCATACTATTGGGCCTTGGCCCCAGATGCTCGCGTGGCGAGTAGCTTTGCAATCAGCGGCTCCGACTTAAAACCATTTTTCCTGCCAGCAGTTCTGGGTGCCCACGCAGAACTTGCGGCCACCTTTCACCGGACATTCAAAGTGGTGGCGAGCACACAAACTCGTTGACACAGAGACTCGTCACTCGAGAGCAGCGCAGCGGTCCCCACATGACACGGAACTCACGGAAATCATCGGATCGTTTCGTATCACACGGGTGCAGTTGCCATGTCCTAAGCGAGACATGGCATCCCCTGATACTAAGAATGAGCCAAAGCAGGCCCATGTTCCATGTCTGGGGAGACGGCAGAAAATTCAA
Organism: Panellus pusillus; assembly: GCA_013387415.1. NCBI lineage: Eukaryota > Fungi > Basidiomycota > Agaricomycetes > Agaricales > Mycenaceae > Panellus > Panellus pusillus. The sequence continues at coordinate 7,762 of QVIE01001787.1, forward strand.
GTTGAAAAAAGAAGAAAAAGAGAGAAAAGAGAGGAGACTTCTAGTATATCTGTATGACCCATTGTCAATTTTCTGATGAATAACCAGAGCATTACATTACATCTATGGCCCTTCCGAGGGCAATCAGTAGCTTGAATTCCAAGCTCTGATCATATTGTTCCGTGACGGCCGTTTGCCATGTTCTTTCGGAGAAATCTCCTCATTTAGACTAAGAACGGCCAATGAAATTTCAAGATAACGCGGTATCTAATCTTGTTGCTGATGGCAACGATGACAGCTGCCTCGGCTTCCGCTTCCGTCTCTCTCTCTCTCTCACCACCGACCTCGACTGTCCCTCGTCTTCGTCTGCCGGCCAACGTAACCCAAAACAAGTAGCAAAATTGTCAGGGATGGATGCCGGGTGCTGGGTGTGTATATTTTGTTCTCTTCCTCACAACTCAGGGCATCTTACAGTAATCTTGTCAGATGTATTGGGACGCGAAAGAAGACAAAACAGGGGACGGAAGTAGGCCACAGGAGGACATATGGTGTGTATATCTCTCCTCACTTCATCCTCTAGTGTTTCGGACGGCGCACATTCGCAGACACGACCAAATGCCGTGTCTGCAGCAACTACAAACTACACTACATTTACTGTGGCTCCCCGCGCGCACTCCCTGTTGCCCTCGCATCGCTCGTCCTCACGCCCTCGCGTGCCCTCGAGTTCTCGCGCACCCGCGCCGGTCGCCCTCGTGCTCCTACGTTCTCGCGCGCCCGTGCACCTGCATATCCGCGCCCGTGGTCGGCTCCCCCTTGCACATCCGCGCTGCTTGTTCTCACGCCAGCATGCCCGCACGGACGCGCTGCTCACCATTGCGCATCTGCGCCGTCTGCACCGGCGAATACCCTCGCGGTCTGCGCCGCCAGTGCTCGCTCTCGCGCCCGCACCCCCGCATTGATTGCTCTAGTGCGCTCGCGCACCTGCGCTATTCGCTCTCGCGCACCCGCGCGTACCCACGCTGTTTGCACTCGCATGTGCCTCCCGAGTGCTGTTGCGGCAGTGGCAGGTCGCACCTTACAGCCGTAATGACCACCCTACACGCGAGATTCGCGTGTGAGGATGCATTGCGGCTCTTGGATGTGCATGCCCTTGCCGCTGGCCTACTGTGGCAGGCTGTGCTCAATTGTCTCAGCTGAGGGACGAAGTGGCACTCGTCATCCTCGGCTCAGATGTGTGTGCGAGGATGTGAGGATGGCACGTCGGTGAATATGTCTGCTTCTGCCCTGCAAATTCCATACATCGGGGGCTTCCGTTCTTGTCTTTCAACCAACTGTTTTACATAAATTTAATCATCGTTTATTCATACTATTGGGCCTTGGGCCCCAGATGCTCGCGTGGCGAGTAGCTTTGCAATCAGCGGCTCCGACTTAAAACCATTTTTCCTGCCAGCAGTTCTGGGTGCCCACGCAGAACTTGCGGCCACCTTTCACCGGACATTCAAAGTGGTGGCGAGCACACAAACTCGTTGACACAGAGACTCGTCACTCGAGAGCAGCGCAGCGGTCCCCACATGACACGGAACTCACGGAAATCATCGGATCGTTTCGTATCACACGGGTGCAGTTGCCATGTCCTAAGCGAGACATGGCATCCCCTGATACTAAGAATGAGCCATAATTTTTTCTCGATCTATCAGATTTTTGGAGATTTATCGGAAAAATTGAAAAATTACGTGCCATTCAAATTGGTTGAAATAGTACAGTAAGTACTCGGTCTGCCGGGCAAAGCCATGGCCCTCACCCCAAGTTCAATTTGGGGAGGGTAACGTCGAAGAGCAAGAACGCGCCCGGACCCAGGGGATGTGAGAGCCGGAGAAAGGGTGGGCGATAGCATCCGAACCCCAGATACAGCGTTGGCATCTAGCTTCTCTCAAATCCCAAAGGCAGGTGCTGCGGCTCCAGCAATTGCATGAACGGCATTTGAACGTCACTGGCAGGGGCAAGCCGGGATCTAGAAGGGATCAGATAGTGTGAAATATTCCAGTTCTGGGGTCAAGTGTCTTACTGCCGTAGACGGACCGGGAAGCAAGTGCGGGATCTACTGCACAAAGGGGGCACACCTCTAGATCGGTGAGCGCAGCATGAGATACCACAAGGCTATCAGATGTCCTCGATGCAAGCATTATTTCCTCGCGAATGTATCCCTGGACCGGGCCACGGTGTCTGTTCCGTTCATATCGCCACCTCAGCCGCCGGATAGACGTTTGCTTCACGTCGAGATCCCGGTGGATCTGAGTGGCGACAGTAACCAATGACTGCGGCAGCTCTGCCGTTTGCCAGACAAACTCTCGCCGAGGCGGGACCGCGCGCATACGTTCCTCCGCTTCCGTCAGACCAACTTGATCTTTGTCATTATCTGAGATAACTGGCTCTAAACACAAAACAGGAGACGCCGGCATTGGCAGAAAATCTCGGTGTAAGGCTTCTAAGGGGTTGGATACGACAGCGGGCCTTTCGATATCCTCATCTGCGTGGGTCAGCACATGGAGTGATCTGTTAGAACTGGAGACATAACCAGACCATGTAAGACGCGATTGGCAGCTCGCAAAACCTATATACAAGTAGGTGTTCACGGTGCAGCAAGCGGAACAATATAAACGAGGTGCACCTTTTGACACAAGGCGTTGAATAAGTTCCAAGCGTCAGCAGTGCTATCTCGCTGATCGAGTTCCTGAGTGTTCCGAGGTGTATTGGCAGCGGGCGACACCTATATAAAAGTTGCTGTTCAGCGAGTCATCCGGTGGAGAATATTGTGAACAAGGTGCGCCTTTTGACACAAGGCGCTGAAAAAGTTCCAGATGCTAGAGGTGCCAACTGGCTGATCGCATCCCGAGACGTTTCTTGGTGGATTTATGCTCAGCAAAAATCGTTCGTTGATGTCGAGGAAGACGTCAAAGTTCTGTTGCATTCAGAACAGAGTAATCATGTGAATGGAGAGAATGTACCTCGACTTCTAGCGGTAAAGATATGTCCTGGATAGCGAGATAGTTGATGCCCGACTGCCAGGGAGGCCGGGGACATTAGCACGGATAGCGGAAAGCCGGTAGTAGACCTACAGAAAGACCTGCCACCTGTAACAAGATCACGAGAAGGAAGGAGATATAAACAAAGTAGCAAACCAGTTTGAGTCCTAAAATAATGCTCCTATCGAGATCGTCTTTGAGAGCGGCCGCGAGCGGGCCTTGCGCTGTCTGCCAATAAGCTGGCATGGCTTTAGCCACCGGTGACAGCCTTTGATAGAAGCCCTTGCCATTCTCGTACGTTATGAAGTGATGTATGGACGTCGGGGAAGAAATCCCTTGGATGCGCAGCACATTTGGGTGCCTGAAGATGTGTCAATGGACACTGTAGTCGATTGGTGTCTGTGCTCACCTAGTCTTGTGTTTACCGCGCCCCTGTGATTGGTGATGGACCTTATTACAAATCTTCGGAGTTTGAAATGTGAATATGAGAGCGGCGGGCTAGACTCAACTATTTCCATTCAACCTCACTTCAGAACAGTATGCCATTGGTGTGCCTACATTTCTGTCCCTTCAAAACTCTCAGAAATGGTTCAAAAGAAGCCGAGAGGAAAGGCCGCCAGTTGCACGTGACACGAGCAGCGCCAAGTGGACATCCGCACATAAGCAACTCTGGCTCCTTGAAAATTTGTGATAAAAATCCCGGACATGTACACACTATTGAGATTCTACTGGGAGTGGTTGTTATATGAAAATAGTGAGGTACATCCGAGGTTGGTCTTTCGCGACGACGCGACTGATTTGTAATAGTGCCGATCACCAATCACAGTGGCGCGGTAACCAACAGACTACAACATAGCGAAGCATGAGCTAATCTGTTGTAGCGTCTGTCTACGAGAGACTAGTGCTCACCAGAGTTTTGTCGACAGCGACACCGTCGACTCCTTCAGCTGTTTGAGAAGTTCACTGTTGACAGGCCGCCTGTAGAGTGAGGAGTTCAATCTACATACCTCACGAGCACCTGAGCCTGCATTGAACATCTTGACAATAACCGCTCGACCGTTGATTTTCCCTGCATGGAGAAGATAACCCGGCCCGCTTCCTATCTCGAGTGTGAGTCTGAGATTCTCCATTTCGACGATCTGTTCGAGTTATCATCGAGATTTGTTTTGAGACGATATCGATGTAGATCTTCACGTACTTGGAGTCCATCATGCCTCTCTACTCGCCTTCGTTCTCGTGCTGATTGTACCGAAACCGATGGATCTTGTACATCTGACCAAACGGTGGTAAATCTTCCTCTGCCAGTAACGAGTGAAGTAACAGGCCTAACCGGTCTGACCTTCGATCTCAGGCTCTGCTTGCTGGCGGTTTGCCCGGTGATAGTGTATATGAGTCACGTGATCGCCTTGAATGTTGTTATATGTCCCTTCACCGAGAGTGAAACCACTGGAGTTCGCAATGAATGCCGCCATGTATCCGGGAGGAGCGGGACTGGAAGTATGTAAGATGAGCTACCTACCGAGAGCTGTGACATTATGTTATGTTATAGACTCGATACCAGTCGGCGTTCGCTGGTGTGACGATGGACCGGGCATATCACACGGCGTATCGGTTTGATCGACTGTCATCAAACCTCACAGGCGGGCACTGGTCTCGAGTCTAGTTATGTTATAAGCTGGCGTCGTGTCTTATACTTACGTTTTCCTCTTGCTCTTCAAGTTCCATGTTTTCAAATTCCTATCGGCGCCCAAGGTGTTCCCTTCGGGGCACGCAGGGAGGGTACGTGCACGGGCGCGCTCAGCTGCGCGAAGCACACTCTCCTCATCGTTTGACGGTCTTGTGCAACGTCCTACTCGCGGTCCCGCACGCTTCTTCGCGCCTAGAACGGCAGCAGCTAGTCAACGGAACTGCAACCTGGGACGAAACTTCCGCCACACCTTGAAGCCACGCATGGGTCGTACACGATAACAGGTTTCGAGAGCCTCGACTGCCTCGTGTCCGCCGCTGGGCACGCCTGAGGCTGTCACTAGATCCGTGCAACGCCACCTAAAGCGGCGACTTTGACTTTGCCAGCGGTAATGCCTCGTATGCGCCTATGAGTTGCTCTCTTCGCCTTCGCCTTCATATGTACTAGGCCCTCCCCTTTTCCTCTATAAATCTTCGTACTTACTGCCGTTTCTCTCTTATAGCTTCCCGTTCTTCCCCTTGTGGGCATTTCCCCGCTGCGGCGCATCCTCAGCCTCAGGACATCTCATTCGACGTCGCTGCAGTTCAAGACGACGAGGATGACTGGGAGGAGTACGACGTATCCTACGACGGCCACCACAACACGGATGACGACATCCCGCTCTCGCCTCTGATCTCCGCCCTCTCCCATACCAGAATCGCCAGTGAGGCCGAGGCGACCTTTCCCCGCGCCGTCTACATCACCATCTGCAAGGCCTTAGCTCGCAGACTTCCCTGCTCTCCTGCCGTATCAAGCCTGGCATCCTGCCCGCGCGTGTCAGTGCTTAGGGAGGCGCTGGCTAGGGTGCCAATCTTGCCTTTCCGGGTGCCCTCTCCGGCTCTATCCCTTTCACCGTCTTTCGACCCCGCTTCCCCGCCGTCGCCGCTGCCACCAACAGGACCCAAGAGCCCAGTTCTCCGCTCGCGCTGGTCCTCCTACACCCTCTCCTCCGTGCACTCCGCCCACCCGCGTTCTCCTCTCGCCTCGCCCAAGACGAATTTCCCCTTCGCGCGGCGGTACTTCCCCTCGCATTCGGCGAAAACCTCTTCTTCTTCCCCTTCCCCCGCCTCTGCATCTTCCTCCTCGGCAAAGCAGAACCAGAACCAGCGCCCCGCGAAGCGCAAACCCAAGCCGATGGGCACGAACCAGGCGCTGTACCCCCCGCGCCCGCGGAAGAAGCCTCTGACGGTCGCGGACATCGTCGTCGTGGGGCGCCAGCTGGCCGAGCCGTCGCCGCTCGGCGCGGCGTGTGCGAGCCCGGACGTATCGGCTCGACGCTGTCGCCGCTTCCTGCGTTCGCTCCGTCCGCGTCTCTTCGGACCCCGTATGCTCCCCGTCTGCTTCCGCGTCCCCCGCAACGGCCACCGCGCACGCGACGCAGCGCTCGTCGTCTGTGTTTTCGTCGTCTTCCTCCGCGTGGTCCCCCGCGGCGAGCGATGCGTAGAGCGAGTGCAGCAGCGTTGCGAGCGCGGGGAGCGGGGAGGGGCTGCGGCGGAAGCCGATCTCTGTGGAGATGTTTATTTGGTGACGGATGACGCGGGTTGGGTCTCTTTCTTTCTTCCGGTCGGCCGATCGGCATACGCACGCTCTCTCTTTTTTTGATCGTACGCATATCACTTTCTCTTATTCTTGTATCCAACACACATACATACGCTCCCTCTCCCTCGTGACGTCTACTACACAGCGCAATATCCTCATTAATGTACATGCATACACTCTCACCGACATGTAGCCCTACTCTTGCTTAATTTATCTCGTTTTCGTCTGTAATCTGAGTGGGATGAGGGATATTTTGGAATCGACGTCGATTCACCAATTTACCGTTCAACTTAGTCCCACCACAATGTTCTTATCCAGGTACACGCATACACTCTCATTGACTTGTAAACTTACTGACTACTTATCCGTACAGATGTTGCTTGATTTATAGTATCCCGTGTTCGATTGGACTTTGCAGTGAATTAGTCAAAGATTCGACGTGAAATCGTCCCTTTGCTCGGGTGTCTCGTTGCTGCTAGACTTTCCATGAATAAGTACTTTCTTCTTCTTCTTCTTCTTCTTCAGTCGCGGCAGAGGGGCTGGCTACGACAAGGGTCCAGCGGTTTGACCGATTCTGCAGCTTGAAAAGGCCGGCAAACATTGTCCTATCCGCCAGGAAGTCCACCCTCTTCAGTCCCATGCTCCTCTCCATCTTCTTGTTCTCCGGGTCCGGTATCCTCTTCCACCGCCGATCGTACGCTGTTGCCACAGACCGCTGGGCCACAACACTCGGCATCGCATTCCACTCATCTGGCGTGATCTGCTTTTGCAGCGACGTATATATCTCCGCTAAGACGTCGACCACGCGCACATAACTCCTCCCCTCCGTGGGGCGGATCTCGATCTCCACTGCAGCTGCGGGTGGATGAGTATCATGGACGCCACCGCGGGCGACGTCGCGGCCTCAGCCAGGGCGGTGGTAGACATTTTTCCAGAAACTATCTCGATGTTTTGCGAGGGGCTGAGGGTAACGTTGAAGAGTAAATGGGCCTGACCCGGTGTGAACTGGAGCAGGGGCTGGGTGATGGTATCCGAACCCGAGACGCAGAGTTGGCATCTAGCTGAGGCTTCGCTCGGATTCCAAAGGCAGTTGCTGTGACTCCAGCAATTGCATGAATGGCATTTGAACGTCGGACGCAAGCCGGGATCTAGAAGAGATCGAACATTGTGAAATCTTCCAGTTCTGAGGTCAAGTGTCTTACTGGCATCACCGCAAACGCACCGGAAGATTTGTACGGCATCTACTACTTCATGGCAAACGGAGCACACCTCCAGAGGAGTGGGCACATCATGAGAAACCACAACGCTATCAGACGTCCTCGATGCAAGCGTTATTTCCTCGCGAATGTATCCCGGGCAACGGTGTATGCTCCGTTCATCTGGCCACATCAGCCGCTGGATAGACGTTCGCTTCACGTCCAGATCCCGGTGGATCTGGGTGGCGACAGTAGCCAATGACTGCGGCAGCTCTGACGTTCGCCAGACAAACTCTCGCCGAGGCGGGACCACGCGCATATGTTCCTCGTCATCTATCAGACCAACTCGAACGTTGTCATTGTCTGAGATATCTGGCTCTGGATATGAAAACGAAGACGCCACTCGTGGCTGATCAATTCGGGGTGAGGGTTTTGAGGAGTGGAACACGACAGCAGTCCTTTCAATATCCTCATCTACGTGGGTCAGCGAATGGAGTAATCTGTTAGAACTGGAGACATAGCCAGACCATGTAAGACGCGATTGGCAGCTCGCAAAACCTATATAAAAGTGGGTGTTCATCAAGCAGCAAGCGGAACACTGATATCAACGAGACCTTTTGACACAAAGCGTTGAATAAGTTCCAAGCGCTGGAAGTATCATCTTGCTGAATGTGTTCCGAGGTGTTCCGAGGTGCATTGGCAGCCGGCAAAACCTGTATAGAAAGCTGCTGTTCAGCGAGGAGGATACTTATTATGAACAAGGTGTGCCTTTTGCCACAAATCATTGGATAAGTTCCAAACGCTAGAAGTGCCAACTCGCTGATCGCATTCTGAGATGTTTCTTGGTGGATTAATGCACAGTAGAAATCGCTCGTCGATGTCGAGCAAGACATCAAAGTTCTGTTGCAGTCAGACCAAAGTCATTGCGTGAACGGAGAGAATGTACCTCGACTCCTAGTCGTAAAGATATGCCCTGCATAGCGAGATAGTTGATTGCCGACTGCCAGGGAGGCGGGGGACATCAGCACGGATAGCAGAAAGCCAGTAGAAGACCTACAGAAAGACCTGCCACCTGTAACACGTTCACAAAAAGATTGAAGGAGAATCGAGATATCAAGAAAACGAAAAACCAGCTTGAGTCCCAAAAAAATGCTCCCATCGAGATCGACTTTGAGAGCGGCCGCCAGCGGACCTTCCGCTGTCTGCCAATAAGCTGGCATAACATTAACCACCGGTGACAGTCTTTGATAGAAGCCCTTACCATTCTCGTACGCTATGAAGTGAAGTATGGATGTTGGGGAAGAGATCCCTTGGATGCGCAGCATATTTGGGTGACTGAAAATGTGTCAATGGACACTGTTTCGATTTGTGTCTCTGCTCACCAAAGCTGTTTCGACAGCGAAACCGTCGACTCCATTTGCTGTTTGAGAACTTCAAAGTTGACGCTATAAAGTGAGGAGTTCTATCTACACACCTCACGAGCACTCGAGCCTGCATTGAACATCTTGACAATAACCGCTCGACCCTTGATTTTTCCCGTATGGAGAAGATAGCCCGGCCCGCTCCCTATCTCGAGTTTGAGTTTGAGATTTTCCATTTCGATGATCTGTTTATTTTCGAGATTTGCTTCAAGACAATGAAGATTTTCACGAACTTGGAGTCCATCACGCCTCTCTACTCGCCTTCGTTTGCGTGCTGATTCTCCCGAAACCGATGGATCTTGTACATCTGACCAAACGGCGGTCAATGTTTCTCTGCCAGTAACGAATGAAGTGACAGGCCTCACCGTCGATTTCTGCTTGCCGGCGTTTTGCCCCGTGATAGTGTATAGTAACAAGATCGCCTTGGATGTTGTTATATGTCCCTCCGTTGAGAGTGAAACCACTGGAGTTCGCAATGAATGCCATCCGGGAGGAGGGTGCTTGTCACAGAGTTGTAGCCTCGTGTTTCGTACTTATAAGTTATGAGCAAGCAGGCTGTTATGCACAGCGTGCGGCCAGCTGCAGGCTGTTACTGCACAGCGTCAAGCTGTCACGGTCCCCCGGACCGACCATGTATGATTTTGTATGCTTCTGTTAGTTGCCAGCAATGTGACGGCGCTTTCGTCTGCCTCGAAGATCCTCGAATCTGTCTATAAACGCTCTTTGCTGCTGCACAGAAACACACAGCGAGCGCCGTATAAATGCTGCCTGGTCCAATCCGGCCGCTTGGCACGTCAACTTGGTGGGCACGCTTGAGTACTTGAGTCCAAGCTGACCACGTATCGGTTGCTGGGCTATCATCGCTGGATATGATCGTTCACGCCCTCAAAGCCAGAGTAAAACTCTCTAAACTGCGTGGCTTTTTGCAATTTTATTCCTGGAACGCTCACAAGCACATCGGGGAGCGGGGGTTACCAGAGTCATGTGAAGACCCCTCTTCCCTTCGTCGGACCGAGGCAACCGCGACGCTGGGATAAAAGCCTTCGGTTTCGGGCTATACTTGACCCTCTCCGTCCCCGTCCGGATTGCGATACTGAGCATGCCAGAGTACAGCTACCTGACGAAGGAACAGCGGGACTTTTTCCTTGAACACGGATGGCTGCATATTCCGAACGGTGAGTGCTAGTGATCCCCCGTGTCTTTTTCTAGGTTTGATCATGACGCCTTCTCCCGCAGCGATTGACAGGAAAATTCTCGACAAATGGATGTCAGACTTTTGGGTCAGATTGGGCTGGGACGAGCACGACAAGTCGACCTGGAAACTCGAATATCTCAAAATGTACTTCAGACGTTGCGATCGTCATTCTCGAGCTGACATTTCTGTGGCTAGGCCGAAACACCATGAGATTCCCCCGTCAGAATTCTCTCCTGACGCTTGGAAAGCTATGTGTGAGATCGTCGGTGGCGAAGATAAGATCGACAAAGAACGAGAGTTTCTCACTGGCGACAACTTTATTCCGAACTTTGGTAACGAATACTGGAAGACGGTGTGTGCCGTGAAACTCGATCTCTGCGCCGAACCTCGTTAATACTCTTATAGCACCCTCACCCCGTGGAGGACGCAAACGGCTGGCACACGGACAACGACTACTATCGTCAGTTTCTAGACTCGTCCACCAACGCACTGACCATTATCAACTGCTTCACCGACGTGAAACCGGGCCAGGGTGGGACTTTTCTGGCAGAGGATGGGATTAAAGGCATTGTCGATTTTTTGTATGAACACCCTGAGGGACTGGATCCGCCGTTTTCGTATCTGTACAGGCACATTAAGGCTTGCAAGAAATTTGCTACGGTGAGTAGCTTGTTACTTGCATATCACCCTATGCGTGCTGACCGTCCGATTCCTCGTGAATGGAGATCGAGGCAAAGGCCGGCGATGTTTTCGTCACCCACGCATTGCTTGTAAGTCTGTCCCTGTGCCATGTGTCGTCTCTCACACACTTTTCACTCAGCCTCACTCGCCCAGCAAGAATCATTTGCACGAGGCTAGGGTGATCACCAATCCGCACGTCAACCTGAAGGAGCCTTTCGACCTCAACCGACCTGACGGAGATTATGTAGGTGCCATAACCTTACTCTGTTTCCAGCTGAGCCGAATGCTCTGCTGTCGCATAGACGCTCTGCGAACAAGTCATCCTCCGCGCCCTCGGCCGCACTTCAGTCCCCGAATTCAAACCTACCCGCCCGCGCGCAGTGTACTTCCCGCGCACATTCACCTTCAAGCGCGCACGCGTGCAGGAGGAGCTCGACCGGCTCGTCGCGCACGCCAAGGCGCTGGGTCTACCGGCCAACTCTGTTGATTCACTTTACCAGGGTGGGGAGGCGGTGGTTAGGGAGCATGAGAGGCGGAATGGGTATGATCGGCCGCATGGGCCCGGGGGTTGTGTGTTAGTCCCGAGGATCCTGTGGGGAAGGAGTTTGAGAAGGAAAGGATGAAGGTGTTGGGGTTGACTCCGAATGCCAGTCTGTGATGTTGCCTTGGCCCTTGGATGCGAGCAACGATGGGAGTGCCACACTGGTGCGTAGCAGATACCACGACTATGACTAGGAATTTGAAAAATAAGGATTGTAATCGATCACTTTTACCAGACTTCTAAGGACCAGACGGGTGGTCTCAATAGGTGCAAGGCGAAGTCAATAAGAGGTTGCATATTTCGATGTGACGTTTGTATGTCTTGATACGCCGGCCCGTCGTTTGCAGCCTTTGCGGTTCGGGACAGGAAAAGGGAAATTCTGGAGGGTCCGCGCCAGCCCTTAGTAGGATCTGGGTAACCGTCGGGGTCGAGCGCGGCGGGCGTTTAAACCGGTACCAGGCATCTGCGGGGTTGTCGGAGTGCTATTCTCAGTTCTGCTTCCATATCGGCCGAGCGGCCCGAACCTTGCTGATTGAAATGATGTGGCGGTGTCGACGGGCCCTCCTTCCGCCAAACCCGTTTCGTGCCCGAGAGAGACAGAATGCAAGGGCGGGAACAAGTATCCTGACACACGAAGGCCCTGATTCCGACTCGACACGCGCCCATTAGCCTTCTGCGCGGGACCAGACACGCCATCAACATATGTCGTTGTCGCGCAATACAAAAGCGCGGCGGGCCACCCGTAGTAGGTATTCGAATGCTTCAAGCTCCGGTGTTGCTTCCGTCGACTTGGATATCCTCGGTTCCATACCATTTGCCTTGCAGCTTACAGTCCAATCTCGGACCTCGATTCTTACTCTCCCAAGAATATCATTGCGAGAATGGCGCAGCTCTAACAGCACCGAGACCGTACCCGTGACACAACCGCCTTCTGCATATGCTTCCCGACATTCAATACTATGCCCACCTGACCGTGCCAGACATTATTAGGTGGCTGCATCCCAGTTCCACGGATCCCTGCTTATAAGCCCCTTCGCATTGGACACCCTCGTTCTACTCCTCCATCCCACGGCGATTATTGGAGCAGTATGGGTCTTTTCTACAACTTCTCAGTTGCTCTATTCTCCGCTCTCGGATCGTAAGTCTGAATCTCTCTCCCATGATTTCAATCTTTATTGAGTATCATCCCACAAGGTTCCTATTTGGTGAGTGACACCCTGAAATCATTCCCGTGGCCGTCCCTTCGATATTTTGCCTCAGGATAGTGAGTATCATCCTCCCTTGCCCATGTTCACACCCGAATGTCTTCAGTGATTCCGGCATCATCGGATCCGTCGTCTCTTTGGAGTTCACCTACTTCCAAACCTACTTCCACTCACCAGGGCCCAATATCACCGGCGCTATCGTGTCCACGGTGTGTCTCTTATCTCTGCTCTTCTTGTCCTCAATTCAATCAGAGTTTATAGTTTGCCGGCGGGTGTACGCCTTAGATTCTACTTCTGCGCTGTCATTCTTAACGTCATCCACAGGCTTCTTTGGCGCTGCTGCGGCTGGATGGTTTGCGACGCAAATTGGCCGCAAGCGGACGATTCAGCTCGGTGCCCTTGTTGCGATTCTGGGATGCAGCTTGCAGGCTGGGGCGAAGAATGTGTCATATCTCATCGTGGGGCGTCTCATTGCGGGATTCGCTATCGGCTGGTGCGTCGTCTGTCAGATTCATCCACGACATGTTTTAAAATCTTGTAGCTTGAGCATGGGTTAGCTTTCCGGAAGCGCGAGTTGAACAATGGGCTGAATGACCACCTAGTGGTTCCCTTGTATCAGAGCGAGATCTCCCCTCCGCATATGCGTGGATTCTTGACTGGCTTGACGCAATGTGGGTGTTGATTCGTTTTTGCTGAAGCCTATTCACTTCTCATCAAACCACACAGTCATGGTTAGCATCGGGTTTCTGGTAGCCAATTGTACGTTTATCGCTATCCTGCAAATTTTTCGGCGTTGAATGTTCAATGAAATCCAGGGATTGGATACGGTACCCAATTCATCAAAGGCAACGCCCAATGGCGTGTCCCGCTCGGAATTCAGATTTTCCCTGCGCTTCTGCTATTCCTCGGGTGTGTCTCTGTCCAAAGTCCCTCTGTCGAAAGGTTCACAGGTTCCAGGATGTTCATCCTTCCCTATTCTCCCCGATGGCTTGTGGACCAAGGCAGGACTGACGAAGCTCTGGCGGTCGTTCAACGACTCCACGGGAATAATAAGAATAATGAGTTTATCGAATTGGAGTTTGCCGAGATGTTGCTTTCCGTTCTCTGACTGACCGCAATAAGAAGAACCTGATCAAATGTTTCACAGGCTCGAACAAATCCAGTACGAAAAGAACAACTATTCGACAAAAGTGCGTGAATCAAAAATTGTTGCTACCTTGACAAAAATTGATTCGACTCAGTTCTCCGACCTGTGGTCCACTCCAGCAATGCTACGCCGCACACTCACCGGCATGGGGATACAAATCTGCACACAGTTCACCGGCATCAATGTTTCCTCGTACTTTCAACCAACCTGTGAGTGGCCATGGCTCTCAGTCAGATCGAACCGCTGTAACTCAACCCGAATTCAGTATACGCCGCCCTCGGCCTGAGTGGCCACAAGATTCTCATGATCACAGGAATCAACGGCGCTCTGGGCGCGATCACTACAATCATCTTTATTTACTTCTTCCTGGACCGCGTCGGGAGGAAGCCGCCGTTGATCTTTGGTCAGTCGGATACCATATTTCTCGAGAATGACGCTCCGTTAACTTGTTTCAATTGCACTGAAGGGGCGGTGGGCATGGCGATCTCCCTCGCGGTAGAAGCAGCTATAAACGCGAAATGGGGCGGTGTGGATTCGCATAATCGGCCGGCGCAGACCGCAGGGGTTGCGTTCATCATAGTGCGTTTTTCATCTCACGACAGTTTCGGGCTCACCATATCCACGCCCGCTGCGCAGATCTTCTCTGCTCTCTTCTTCAGCACGAGCTTCGGACCCATATCATGGGTCTACCAAAGCGAGATGTGTGTACATCTTTCTTCCGTTGTCATCGATTCTTTCTATGGCATCCTGTTACAGCTTCCCAATGCGTATTCGTGCGCTGGGGACCGCTGTGTGCACCTGCGCCAATTGTGAGTTCCATCGCCCGTGCTCGTCCTCGCGTTGATCAGCCGGACTCAGGGGCGTGCAACGTCTTGATCTCGCAAGTGTCGCCCATCGGCATGGCGCGAATTCAATATAGTGCGTACCCTCCTAGTCACTGCAGCCACGTCGCTGATACTGGGCGGAGAATTCTACATTCTGTTCGTCGTGACGAATATAGTGAACGCGCTTGTCGTGTTCTTCTTGTACGTCTTCGGCCTATGTAAAGCTCCCTATGGGAGGTTGAATTCCTTTTGACTACAGTTTCCCGGAGACGAAGGGAAAGAGTCTAGAGGAGATGGTGAGCCCTGCCCTGTCAGTTCCTTTCAAACTTCCAGCCAGCTCACTCGCCTGTTGTTCCTGTCTTCCAGGACGCGGTGTTCGGAGACCAGATAATCCCGCATGCGTTGCAGACGAAGAAGCTGCACAATATCGGTGACGCTGGCGAGAAGGATGAGAAGTCTGACGTTTGAGTCCGGATCCTGTGCGATCTCTCTGGCTTATCTCGTCCGACATTTTGTGCTTAGTTTAATACGGACGGCGTCGATTCCCTCTTTCTGTCCGCGGACCGTGCTGGCTGTTAATGCAAGAACTGGATGTGGCGCAGGAACCCTTTGAACCGCGCGTAGGTCTTCGTAGTAGTGAATCAGAATAAGCACCTCGTACGACTATGGAATGACTGGGGCACAGCGATCGCCGGCGCTGAATTCATTGTTCAAGTTGACTGTTGGCGCGCCGCGAGCCGCTAAATTCGGATTTCAAACTGTTGAGGTAGGGCTGCAGCGGCCAGCCTGCTTGTGAGTGCGTTGTGGACTTGGTAAGTTGTGCAGCACCTACAACCTGATCATGATTCCAGGACATCGTGCAATGATCGAGCTCCAGCGGAAGGTCACGGTGGGCAGCTTGACGACTTCCTCCTCTCTGAATTTTTTTCATTCAATGCCGGCATAAGTATTTCGTGTTCCGTCTCAATCAACGGCGTCTGCACCCATGGCCACTTCTCGTACATCGTACATAAACCTCACTACTACAGTAGACTATATGTAGCGTAAACTGAATCGATCAACACTGACTGCCAGTGTGTTCTGAAGTTAAGTAGGTTTCCCGGCCGCCGGTGATCTAATAAATGCACGCCCAGGAGTCAGGACGGTTTCTGACATTTTCGACGCTAGATGATAGATCTCTCAGGCTGTTGTGATGCTGGAACATCCGATGCGGACCCTTCGTGTTCGATGTTGTCTACTGTCTGCTTCTCTATAAGTAGGTATGTGTGTGTGCTGGGGAGTGGGATAAGGTCCAGGGAACGGGTGAACCGGGTGAGAATCAGGGGTCCTGGGACTCGCAGTCTAAGGTCTGATATCATTCATCGACTCTGACTCTGCGCCGCTGCAATTGGCCATGGGCGGCGCGGCGAGAAGAGACGAGGGCAAGAGGCACTGGAGAGAAGCGCTAGCCGCGCAAGTTGTTGAACTTGCCGCCATCGAACCATCGAACCAATTGCAAGGCCGGGGTAAGTACCTGATACCTCGTGGGAAAGTTGCGTAATGCGTACAAGTCTCTTCTTATACGTATACGTATACGGGCAGGGGAAATGTTGATCGCGCCCGTGACGGGGATGACGGGTGCGCTGCTCGTGTGCCAGGGCGCCGCGGCCGGATGAAGATCCAGAAGAGAGAAGAGGAGGGGGAGGGGGAGGGGCGGGAGTCGAGATGGGGACGCCATGCATGATCGGCGGGCGCCCACTGTCCACTTGTAGGACCACGACGATAGCCTTAGGTATACCAGGGATCGACGACCGTGACGCGCGCAGAGAGACAACTTGGTACCGCCGCCAGTCGAGATTCGGGCGCACTGAGAGGCTAGTCTGATATCTGATAAGTCTTTATATATAGTACATAGTACAGGCACTTACTTGCTTACCGCGGTATCAGTCCCCGTCCCCGTTCCCCGTCCCGTGCGTTTGCCGCTATCTCCAAGCTCCAAGTGCTGCGGTCGCATGGCAACATATATAGTGTGAGTCCAAGTGTACTGTTACTTACCTACCTACTTAACTTATCAGCAGGGTCGTGGATATCGATGCGGCTCGGAGCGGAGGGAAGCTTTGAGTTTAGCTTTGATTTTGTGGAGATGTGGAGCCTTCTCTGGGTTTTACCGCCTCCGCCCTCGAGACTCGAGTAAGGAAATGCCGCGCAGACTCGACATCCCACGCGACGAGGTGCTTGATTTTTGTCCCCACTAGAACTTGAAAGACGGAGATCATTTATATCTGCAACGACGAGAAGTCGAGCATGTGAAGATTTAGTTCTGGCTGTCAACGGGGAAGAAGGATGGAAGATTGATGGGGGAGCTTAAGCGGAACACGAGGCGCTGTCCATCAGTAATTAGCCCGAATAGGCAAGGGTTCTAAGACATTAGACGACGCTGCCCTTGTTCCTCCTCCAACATGGAAACCTCAATATCGCACCACCCCGTATACGGGCTCACGCACCCCCTGGGCTGCTCGCCGCCCTCCCCGCGCTCGACGACGACGACGACGCCATACGCGTAAGGGTGATAGACGCAGCGCAGTTCGCCGCGATGCACACGCAGCACATCCTCGCGCACCCGCCGGACGGCGTGCTGTTCCCGTTCCTGCACGGCCTGGAGGGCGACAACCACGCGCAGAACACGTTCTTTGCGCCCGCGCCGGGCGGCGGGCGGAGGCGGCCGCCGCGGTTTAGGGGGCTCGTGTGGGTCGTCGCGGATGCGGAGGCGGAGTGCGAGATGCTGCGAGAGGGCGGGAATAACAACACTGTGGCGGCGGCGGGATATCCGCTGGACGAGGAGGAGGAGGAGGAGTATTCGGATGAGGAGGACGAGCTGGAGGAGGATCTGGATCTGGACGAGGAGATGCCCGGGGTCGAGGGCGCTGTTGTGCGGATTGCGCGCGGGGAGGACGAGCGGGAGGAGTCGGGGATGCTGGAGGACGCTGCGGCGGTTCCTGCCGAGGCGGAGAAGCACATGCATCCCGTCGCGCATCGGACGGACGAGTATGCGGCGCAGGATGTGCCCATGCAGATGTGAGTGTCGTTTGTATCGTTAGATCTGCTGCTGATTGCATTACAGTGTCCTGCCCCCGCCGTCGTCTCCACCGACATCCACCTCCACGCCGCTGTCGACACCACCCGAACGCGAGCCCCCGACGCTCTTGACGTGTACCTTCCGCCCACGAGAGCTGCTCAGACGCGTCGTGACCGAGGTGCGTTCCATCTTCCTGTTCTCTAAATCTTCGTCCTCTTCGGCTCTGGACCTGGTCTCGGCAGCTCCAGGCGTCTGAGTCTCGCACACAGCCTCGACTGCTCGTTATCTCGGCGGCGGTGGCGGCGGCGGCGCTTGTTCTCTTGCTCCGTCCGTCCGCGCGCTTCCGCGTTCCCTCGCGGCGCGCTATCACCGTCTTCTCTGGTTCTTATTCTTGGTTTTCGTCTTCTTTTGGCCCCTTTTCTTCATCTCGCTCTGGGCTTTCTTGTCCGGGCTTGGCTCGCGGCGTCGGTCCCGCTCTCTTATCTTCGTCTTGGCCCACTTCAATTGTTCGCGGACTGACATTCTAACCTGCAGCGGCCCCCCGCCCTCCGCGTCGACACATCGCCTCCTGCGCTGCGTCACACGAATGGCAATGGCAGTGTCAACGAAAAGCACCAAAACAACGACGCCGACGAGGACGAATGGGAGTTCCGTCCCGCGCGCGTGCCGGATGGGATCTCGCTGAGGAACTTTGGGATCCAGGTGGTGAGTCCTTGGCGTTATTATTCTTGTTGTTGTTATTCGCTGTTGCCCCTGTCCGTGAATCCCACTCGCTCCCTTGGCGCTTGCTGCTTCGCGGACTCTCCCATTTCGTTTTTCGTTCCCGCTCCCGCATTGTTGCTTCCCGTCTCGCACTGCCAGAATCTCTTCACTCCTTCTCCACGCTGCTTAATGTACCTCGCGTTCCCCGCTTGTGACTTTCCGCTTCCTACTGCCCACTATCGACCGCCCCGCTTCTCTCGCCCCTTCTTCGAAAACATACATTCGCTAATTACCGCTCTACAGCCCATCTACGCGACGCTCTCGGACATCGTCGTCTACTCCCCCGCCGGCCTCGCGTCGCGCGCGCTGCGCACGCTCGCGCGCCGCCTCGCTGGGGCGGTGAGGAGGAAGCGCGCGGAGCGGTGTGTGAATCTAGGCATCGGTGCGTCTTTCTTGCTTGCTTGCTTTGGTTTTTCCCAGCTGACTCTGAGACCCGGACGACGCAGACCCGGGCGCAGAGGACGCGCCGCTGGAGTATAATGTCTTCGTGCTGGATGCGGACGCGCGGGCGCTGAGGGCCGCGGTGCCGGAGCTCGTGATGCGCGTGTTCGAGGGCGGGGAGCGGCGCGCGAGTGTGCCGGTGCCGGCTGCAGACGGGGAGGGGGAGGGCGTTAGCATACAGGTCGACGGCCCGCACATGGACGCGCGCGCGCACGCGCACGTCAACGTCCCTGTCGCTGTGCCGCTCGCCCCGCAGGCGGAAGGGGAGGAGGAGCCGAATACGGTCGATTTCGGGCAGCGCGAGCGGGACGAGATGCGGGAGTTGACACGGGCGAGCGAGATTCTCAGTCTTGCGCCCCTTGCGGGCGGGGGCGGGGGCGGGGCGGAGGACCTGTCGAACACGACGACGGCGAGCCATTGGCGGCCTGCGGTGGGGCAGGTGTTCCTCGGCAACTCGGGCGACGTGCCCCTGGGCGCGGAGGCCCCCGTCGCTGGGGGCGCGGAGGACCCGTTCGACTACGCGGGCACGAACGCGCCCGCGGAGGGGATGGGGTACGACGTGTGCGTCGAGTGCCACGAGCTCGCGCCGTTCCCCGCGCTCGCGCACCTCCGCGCGGCGGAGGAGCACCTCGCGATGCTGGACGCGATGTGGGACGAGCGCGTCCGCGCGGGCGCGGGGCGGCGCATGGCGTGCGCCCGCCGCCGAACGCCAGTGCGGTGATCCATCTGCCGTTCCCTAGCGCGCCGACGAATACGGGGCAGTCGATGACGGCGCTGCTGCCGGTTGTGACGTTTTTGGAGCGGTGTGTGCGTCCGCCGGCGCAGGCCGCCCCGGCGAATTCCGATGATGGCAACAGCAACGGCGGGAATGCGCCGTCTTCGAGCAGCAGCAGCGCGCGCCGCTGGTCAACGTTGCCCGCGGCCGTCTCCGCCGCGTCGCTGTTCTTCCCCTCCCCGCCTGCCCCCGCCCTCCCGAGCACCTCGCACCCGCGCACGCGCTCGTTCACCTCCCCCGCCTCATCCCACGCACACGCCCCGCGCGCGCCGCCGCGCACGCGCCCGCTCAAGGTGCTCATCTACTCCTCGGACGGGTACACCGAGAGCTCGCCCCTCGCGCTCACGCTCCTCATGGCCGTCCGCCGGCTCTCGCTCCCCGAGGCGTATTTAGAGCTCCAGGTCGCGAAGCGCCGCAGCTTCTTCGTGTATCCTGGCGAGCTGGGGCTTTTGCGGCGGCTGGAGAATCGGTTCAAGGGCAGCGGCGGCGGCGGCGGCGGCGGGGGGAGGGGGCAGGGGCGTTCGCGCCGAGGATGATGCCGGCGAACTCGACGGGGAGTCTGGGGCATGCGAGCGGGCAGGGGATGATGAAGATGCAGATGCAGACGCAGGTGGGGGGAGGGGGAGAGCCTGCGACGTATCCGGGGCACGGGCGGCCGTCGGCCAAGAGCGTCTCGTTCGCGCCGGGGCCGCGCCGCCGGTGGTTACGGTGCCGTCGTCGCACGGTGGTGGAGCTGGAGTTGGCGCGGTGACGCGCTCGGGGCGCCCGCGCGCGAGGACGAGCCCGTGGTTGCCGAGCTTTGGGGACCACCAGTCGTGGTTCAACGACCCGAGGTTCGACGGGAGCTTCCCGAGTCGCGTGCTGCCGTTTTTGTATCTCGGGAACTTGTCAGTCCCCCCTTTTCTTTTTCTTCGTACGATTGGATGACGCTGACGTACTTACTTGTAGGAATCACGCCTCGAACGCGTATATGCTCCACGCGTTGGGCATCACGCACGTCGTTTCGGTGGGCGAGTGCGCGTTGGTGCCGCCGCCGGGCCACTGCCACTGTTCCGCCCCGGGCGAGGCGTGCGCTTCGTGCCGCCCGGCGCACGGGGCCAACGCGCATTTCATACCGGGCAAAGGGCCGGGCAACCAGGGCTCGCTGTGGATCGAGGAGCGCGAGGGGCGGATCAAGGTGCTCGACATCCAGGGCGTGTGCGACGACGGGATCGACACGCTCGAGCCGCAGCTGGAGCCGATATGCGAGTGGATTGAAAAGGCGCGGCAGGAGGGCGGGCAGGTCCTCGTGCATTGTAGGGTGGGGGTGTCTCGCAGTGCTACCGTGACGGTGAGTTTTTTCATTTGTTGTGTGGTGGTAGCTAATTGACGTCGGTCTTCCTTTAGATCGCGTATGTGATGAAGCACCTGGCTCTGCCGCTGGTCGACGCGTACCTCATCGTGCGCTCTCGCCGCCTGTCGGTGCTCATCCAGCCCAACATGCGGCTGCTGTACAACCTCTGCGGATGGGAGATCAAGCTCGCCAAGGAGCGCGCGGGCGGGGACGCGCAGCGGATGCGGAAGGAGCTCGCACGGACGCTGACCTGGCCGTATCTCGCCAAGGAGGTGCACGCCCTGAATGAGAAGTACTTGCATTGATTGACGCGACGGCGGCGTTCGTGGGGGCTTGCGCCGGCGCTACCTATACTCGCTGTCGCGCCGGATATTGGCTCGCTCGTGTATGTTTATCCTCTTTCTCGTTCCATTTCATTTCTTGTCGCCTCTTGTACCTACGCACACATCCATTGTTGTTCTTGTACCTTCTTGTTTTTGTATCTGTACCTCTTGTGTCATATATTCGTTCGGTTCTTCGCCTCAACGTTGTGTCCGCAGGCGCACCCTCACCTCCGGCATAGACAGAAAATTGTGGGTAGAATTCAGGCCTAGATAAATGGACGCCTTGGTTGAATCAGAATATTATTATGATGTGTGGCTGTTCTACCGTCGCTATCTGTCTGCTTCAACGCCCAACTCCCAACGACAGGCCAACGACTTTGCTAACTGGCTTCGTGCCGGGGCCGCCCCAAGCAACTTCCTTCGACGCGTCCGAGGCGGACAGACATCAACGGTCCTGAGTCCTGACGTACCGAGTTCTTCCGATACTGGACTTCGGCACCATCCGAATGCGCAGCTGCCAGGCTACCGTACGCTGCTGCGTGCGCAGAGGTCAAGCAGGCTGCGGGCCTCATTGACGAACTGCGCGCCCTGTCCGCAGTGATGCCCAACGCTCATAAAACCTGGTCCGTCTCAGGCATCCACTATCAGTCTCCTCGACGTCGAGAACACCGAGTCGCTTGAATATCCGCACCACAATGTCCGCTGCCTCTTCCGCCTCTTCCTTTGTCGCCTCTTCCCGCGTGTCGACCACATCCCCTCAGTCGAAAGACTACGCAGCGGCCTTTGCAGCCCTGCAATCATCCTACGGCTTCGGCGGAGCAACTCCCACAGTCTCTTCACACAGGAGCGGGTCCAAGACCCCAAAATCCACACCCCCATCCACTCGCGCTCCTTCGCCGATTTCGAGCTCAGTCGCGTCAAAGGACTACGCGTCCGCATTTGGGGATTTATCCTCCCAGTTCGGGATCGGGGCCATCGCCCCTGCGAAGGCGCCCCACTTCTAGCCTAAAAGGTTCGTCGGTTTCGTTTTGAGTCTCTTATACCTTTCTTAATCTATGGCGTCCAGTTTTGGGTTCACCACTTTCATGCAAGGACATATCACTCTCCCCGCCGCCAACGCTGGCGAGTGCGCTGCGCGCTCGGCCTTCTCCGCTTCTCTCGTCTATACAGCAGCAGGGGAGTCTGGATGACCGGAGAGACACGGCAGTTGTTTACAACCTATATGAATAGCTGTACCGCAACCACAATCAAACTTTTTTGTCTTTGGGTTTGGGCCAGACCTCGAAGTCGCCGTTTGACCGGTTGAAGTACTTTGACTGAGTTGGTACTCTGAAACAGTGAAACGCTAAACCGAATCATCGGCGCAAATCTAATTCCATAGATGTAGAGAGGTTGCAATCCACGTTAGAAATAACAACGTATAATGCAGCATGCTCTATGATCCAACCTTTCCCTGTGCTTGAACGGACGCCCAGAAATCCTGAGGCGCGCCCCAGTAGAGATTCTGCTGCCCTTCACCAGGCGTGGTAAACGGTATCAAGGTGCCAAAGAATAGGACGACACCGAGGACGTATGCGGCAGTTATACCTGAAAGGATCAACCATCAATCCACGCAAGTCAATAAAGACGCGGAAAACGAACTGTTCTTCTGCGCGGGGAACCGTCTGATCTGTGCGCCCATCTGCGGTACACCCATAATATTACAGAATATGTGTGCTGTGAGCGGGGGGACGAGCGAAGATGTTCGCAGGAAGAGAAAGGACGCTTGTGCGCCGAAGAGAGTCGTGTATACCATTTGGAAAACTGGCGTATACGACGTTAAATCTTCGCATCAGTGACGAATGAATGCGCTGGATGACCACACGACCCACGGGCACCAGTAAACGCACGCTTCAAGGCGGTCCGCGTGCGTCCGAACTGATTGTACGCTTCCCACGCGTGGTGGACGTGTGCTGTCAGATATCTCTCTGCTCAGGAGAGGAACTTACGGATTGGGTAAGCGGCGGACGCACCAAGGCCGAAGACGAGCGGCGCCAGCGCTATCATCTTCCCCCGAGCGGCGCCGCCCATGGCATACACGCAGAGTACGCATGATCTGAATGCGACCTCTTCTGTAAGCGGAGCCTGTTCTCTGAATGAAATCGCTGGCGGAGGAGTTACATCTTAGCTATACGTACCCAAAGGTAATTCCGGAACCCAACCCAGGTGAAGAATGCGTCGCGAAAATCGCGCCAAAAGAAGTTTCCTGGAAGCACCGACGCGAGATAACCGGCGTAAAGCGGACCCAGAAAGAGCAAGGGCGTCTGGAGGCACGAGAGGATGCTAACGGGCCACCGGATGCCCAACAGCCGCAGCGTGACAGCCAACGAGCGGTCATTCTACATCGTCTAGTAGTAGTAGTACATGAACACGGAAGAATCCAGACACCTCTGTACTCACCGTCGAAAATACCAGCAGATGAATTACAGTGCAGCTCAGCGCACAGGCGATCGTTACGGCGGTCAAACGAGCACGGATGACGGCTGGATCGTCTCTGCCGCCCGGCTGCACCCACACTCTCGCGTCCGAGACGTTGAATCGTATTCTTGCATTTTTTGTCGCGTATAGTGATCCCACGTAGGATATCGAGAAGCCCAAAGCGAGCAGATGAGATGTCAGAGTTGATATCAGCGGCTCGATAGTTCCGGAATCCATTGCCAGCGGTGACTTCTCTTCAATATTCTGCCTTCGAGGTGGTGTTGGCAAAATCGACGCACGAAGCCCCTTAGACAACGATTAAGATTAAGATTAAGACGATGAACCTGAACAAAAGAGAGTGATGAATTCTGATGAATTCGAACAAAGGATGATCTTGTCAATGGTCATTTCGGCGTGCGCGATTCACGGTCACGTTCGCGGTAAACAAAAGACCACATCCGGAGCTCTTTGCGATTTCGGAGCGGAGATTTCCTCCCATGATTGGACGAGGGGCTTTGAAACCGGGAAATAATATCTGTGCGTCAGGATTGAAGTAGCCGCTAGACTGTATCCGTGACGGTGATCAATGACTTATAAACGCGTTCGTCGTCTATCACAGAACTTCCGCGTTGTCATTGTTGACTCAGATCTTTCTCTGTGTTCTGCAGCTCTCTGTTCATGGGCTTTGAAATATGAACGGCCGCTTCTCGCGGCTACTTAGTAGCCAGTGCGAATCTCGAGTCTGAGTCTCGACTGTGTCTTCGTTTGCAGACCGGATACTCGAGCTACAGCCAGCAGTTTCATTGGATCACTTGCGAGTTACTCAGGCCGTACACGTCTCGTGCCGACGAAAGTGAAGAACACAATGTTGAATGGATGGACCAGAGGCTGAGAGGCAAGTGATGTGGCGGTGTGGCATATTTGGCCTTTATTTACTCCTCCTTGTCCTTCGCCATCATGCAGCTTGGCCAATTCTCCGCTTCCGTGTTCGTCGACGGCGTCCCGCTACCCGAATTTGTTACGGAGTACTCAGCAGATGGTACAGAAGCCACTTGCTGGATACCGTCCGAAACTGACAAGGTTAGATACGCCTTTTCCTGCCAACCCAAACGATTAGTATTCTCAAGTTTGCACAGAATTTCTGTGTTGAATGGACAAACAACCAAGCATCCCGGACTTGTCTGATTTCTGGCCTCATCTCTGTCGACGGCATCGACTGCTCGGGCAAGCTCATGCATGTTGACAAGCACAACCCGACTTTGAGCAAGGGGTCCCGCGACAGCGTCGCCTCCTCGGCTACAACGCGCAGGTCTTTAATGTTCGGCGAACAAGCTCTGACAGGTTGGCTTCTTACGCGATCTTTTCCTCCGCCGACAACCTCGCTCATGAGATATCTGGTCTTGCAGATGACGACGAACATTTGAATGTCGCTATTTCCCCCATCTCGGGACGATTAGGCTTCAGCTTCGTCAGGTGCGACGCAATAGCAAACAACACTCGACCTGGTACCAGTCGGTGAAGGATTTTAAACCGAATATCTTGCACGAAAAATCCAAAAAAGCTGTTGGACATTCGGTTCAGTCAGTATTACGCTTCTCGCATGGCACAATTCTATAATACTGATGCGCGCAGGTTCGGGGCCGATTTTTCTTGCAAATCCAGGAATTCTCTGTCTACGACATTCATCAAGCAGCTTGTGACATTCGTCTTTAAATACCGTCCCATCGGTAGTTTTTTTCCCCTCGCGCTCCGCAACGAATCGCTTACACTTGTTTTGTAGGGTTACTTCGGGCCCAAGGAATCGCGCCGCTGCCGCCGAAAGACGACCGTGCCCCGGACCTCCTGGATCTGACCGTGGATGCGGACGACGATGAGGCAGAGATCCAGAGACTCGAGGTGAAACAAACTTGTTATCCTGTGCGACCTCTCACCATAGACACATGCAGGCTCGACTTGGTGCATTGAAGAACAAGCGCAAGCGGGTTAAACGCGAGCCTTCTTCGGATAGGGTAAAGAAGGAGGTGAAGACTGAGTCGCGGCCGATATTCGATCCCGGCGAAGTGATAGACTTGACTTGATGGTACTGCGCTCGTTGCCCGCACTCTCGTCTCAAGTTTGGTATAATACATCGTAATCTTTCTGACTTTCTGGTCGAATGACGCCTTGGAGTCTTCTGGAAGCGTCCTGTTGATTGAAATGGTTCTCCAGAGCCAAACGTCTGTGTGGCAGAATTTCCACCTCGGTTCGACTGACACTGCGATAGGACGGTATTCAAAGACGAAGACTTATGCGCAGTTGCTTGAGGATCGCCGTCTCCAGAGATGAATTGAATTTACAAGGGAAATTGGCCCCAAACCTGCACGCATGCGTCAAGTTTGGGCTTGCAGTAATCTTACAAGACCGCTGTGAGCGATGTGCTGCGAAAGTAAAAACTTTCTACAATTGCAAGTATATTCTCCCGGATCGTTCAATCTCCAACTTGACACAGAGACACCATACTTGCTTGTCCTTCGCGCAATGCCATCGTGTACCGCAACTGATAATCATGGAACGGAAGGATGTGCCCAGAAGAGGCTCGTTCAATTCTCAAGTTTACAGTAATGACGTGGACGATCTGGCCGCATTAGAGTTTCAGCAGTGGAACCCCAGGTAGACCTCGTCTATTCCATGTATCGAAGTTGAACGAGGTTCGAAAATTGCATCGATTACTCATGTTGGAGGAAGAAAAGAGCTAAACAAACTATACTGCCACGAAATCTAGCACCTCGCAAGGTAGGATGCCCACTGGCATCGATTTCGGTTTGCTCTAGCTTTCCTCTTTCACCCGACTGACAGACGTTTCGCTTTGAGGTTCCTGGTTCACTTCGTCCAGAGACGGTTTGATTTTGATTTCCGTCTTCATCCTGTGTGGGGACGATTCGCGTTTCGGTTCCTTCTTCACCCTTTCTAACGACGACAGTGCTGAGCTGGGCTCAACTTCCATCATGTCCAGAAATGGCTTGGAATCGAGTCGATCCTGGACGCGTCAACGGTGAACTCCGGCACCAAACGCAAATGTCGTCGTCTTGACTCTTACCTCGATCTTCTTGACCTCTGGTTTGTCGCCATCTTCGCTATCTACCTTCACCCGTTTTAACGACGACAATGCTGAGTTGGGCTCAACTTTCATCCCGTTCAGGAACGGCTTGGAATCGAGTTGATCCTGGACGCGTCAGCGGTAAATCCTAGCACCAAACGTCAATGTCGTCGTCTTACCTCGATCTTCTCGACCTCTGGTTTGTCGCCGTCTTCGTCATCCATGGTCAAATCAATGACGTTGGTAGACACGACAATTGTTGATGGCACCATTCCTTTCGCTCGAAGCAACTCTAGAACGGGGTCAAATCATCGGAGGACGCAGCTAAGAGAAACGTACCGATGGGTCGATATTTAAAAATGAAAGTGACTAGTTTTTTGACGACGCTCATAGTCTTTTGTGTACTCGCTCTCCCCGTCAATTATTTTCCAAAGCTTAACTTCCAGGTAAGAAACCTAGCGCCGATATGGTGACTACACTTACTGCACCGAATGTGGGACGCCCGTCTTCAATCTCTCGTGTAATATCCCGGGCTTGTACTCCCTGTCCACGTCTCGCGGCATCCCCGGTGTATCGTACTTCATCTCGAACAAAACAAGTTGGATGGTCCCGAGTTGAGGGGAAATCGTAACGTCCAGATATCGATCGTCATCTGCAACATCGATTTGAGATGGATGCCCGAAAGCGTGTCAAGTCCTGGATATTCACCGGTCAGAACCTGCTTGCTGAACATCAAAGGTCTGCGGGTCTTGGATGATGTAGAGACACTGTCGCGGAACGCCGTAGTAAAATTCGGCGTCCAGACGCTCACGGGCTTCATGACCTTCGCTAGACACTTGATGCCGTCGACCTCGAGCAGACCGGAGATCGGACAAGTCTCAGACGCTTGGTTGTTGGTCCATTCAACACAAAAATGCTTGCAAGAAGTATGTTTTAGTATGAACAGACATGAGTATAGGACGCATGACAAATCACCTTTTCGGTCTCGGATGGAATCCAGCAACTTGCCTCCGTCCCGTCTGGTGAGTACTCCGGAGCATATTCGGACAACTGTGCGCCATCGACGAAAACGAAAGCCGAGAACTGCCCCAGTTGCATGAACGGCGCGTTGACGGAGAACAAAGGGGTTTCCTTTTTCAAGAGCGCTAATCAGCGCAGCGCTTCTGTGCTTCTGGATCCTGGGCCTTCTCCCAGGAGTCCATATGCTCAGTCAGTCAGATTTTCGATAATTAGAAAAAGCCAGGAAAAAGCAGATTTTCTGCTCTGGAGTGCGGCTGTTGAACTAGGCCTGTCGCAAGACTTACGGAGCGAGTAGGAAGCGCCGAAACTCAAGAAAACAATTTGATCCGAACGTGATGGCGCTGTCATTGATGCCATGATGGATGTGATCAACTTCGACACGTGGTTTGCGACGTGTCGACTGGGACCTATTGGGGCACACATCATGTCGCACTCTGCCATACCCTGCAAGTTTGCATACCAGAGGTAGAACCCCACTGTACTCCTCGTTCTTAATTCTAACTCTCCGCCCAGCCAACGAACATGGACGAGCTGGCTTTGGTCTGCGTGGCTTATAGTTCCCAAGAGCCTCCGTTCCCGGATCTATTGCATTTTTGTGCGTTGCTTCGGACAGCGACAAGACTTCTCCCCCGTTTACCGGCTCCCATTTGGGATTTATGTCAAATTCTGCCGCCTGCATGATGAAGGGCTTGTCATGGAGTACGTTCGGACACGGACAACTATACCTGTGCCCCGGGTGCTTGACCACATCGCCGCAACTGTATCTTACAAGCGAGACGATCGCAAGTTTCTTCTGGTCATGTCCGCGCTTCCCGGAACGCCCTTGTTCATCCAAGGCGAGGGTTCGCGTCTCGTCCACGCCTCCGATGAACAACGCAACGTCCTGGTAACCGCCATCGCGGACTGGATCTCCCAGCTTCGCGCCATCCCACCTCCGAATCCCCACATTGTTTCCGGGTTCGTTGGGGGTCCGTTCACTAGCTACAGAATCGGACAACTCCCAGTGGGACCGTTCGCCAGCGTCGCGGAGTTCCACGCGCAGCCATTCTGTGCCGTCTGGACCAAGAAATCGAACGAGAAGATTCAGCTCCTGGTCGCAGAACGAGCGACCAAGGAGTATCGCATCCATCTCACACACGGCGATCTCCTGCCGCACAACATCCTGACCGACCATGCATACCGCCCGACGGGACTCATTGACTGGGAGTGCGGGGTGGCTGCCAGAGTATTGGGAGCTCGCGTCATCCACTCGGGTCCCATTTGAACGGATGTACATATGGAGGGATATGTATCCTCATTGTTTTCCCCGGTATGACGACGACTTGGCTCTGGAGCAACAAATTCAGAGGTTCTGGGATCCTTGAGGTATGGAGTCATCCTGTAGTCGGTTACGTGTTTTGCAAGGTCCATGAATACACCGCTGACTTCGCTTCAATTTCTCGGCTAATAATTGTTTGTCGCAATCCGCGGCGTCCAGTGTCAAACAAGCGGGATACTGTACTATTACGACCAAGTCTTCAGGTGACATGTGACATGGCCCTCTGAATTGAAGAGTTTGGACACCGGTGACGGTTACAGGCGGCTTTTCTGTCCCAAAAAGGCAATAAATATTGATCCGGAGTTTGCCGAACTTCCATATATGGTAATTTCTGATCGAATTTGTCAGAATAAAGACTTGACCGACTGAAGACCTTCGGTGACGCGTGACATGGGCTGAAGACTTGGTCGTAATAGTACAGTAAGCTTCTGCTCAGCCAAGTACAACATATCCAATATTTGACGAGTACATGATCATGAATTCCCCACCGCTATTGAGAGGACTCGGCAATGAAGTATTGGTATCCCCTCCAGCTTCCATAAGAGGCGTCGTTAGCCTGTCCATACTGGCGGCATTCCGCCTCAAGTGCGTACACATCCGGGCAGTATAGATAGCCATTCTCGTGTAGGCAACGGACGGCCTGTCGGAACCACACGAGGCAGTTGAAACGGATACCCAGCTGGGCTTCCGCTGGCGGCGTCACCATGGGTATCTGGCTGAGCAGCGCAATGATTGCATCGATGTCGTTCTCGTTATTCAGAGTACCTATCGGATGTATCAGCTTTAAGTCGTGGCCAGGCGGATGCCGCACCAATCTTGAGCACCGCCGACACCGTTTGAGATGCGGGAAGGCGAATATGAAGGGGGGGTTTTCGAATATGAAGTCGGTACTGGTAAGACCCTCGCGTGAAGCTTCTTAGCATGTTCGTCATCCGTTGGGAGGCAAATCGTCCAGTGAAACTGCTCATTGTCGTCGTCGGTTCTCCCGCGAGTGAAGATAGCCGCAAGGATGTCGCCGACGATGAGAGACTTGCGTGCCATTAGTGAAGTACGCTGTGAAACTGGAGATACTGAATGTCAATACGCATTGTCGGCTCGATACGTACTTGTCAAAATCTGTAATAGCGCGTATGGCGCGTACCTCAGCTCACCCGCAATGTGGGATAAAAGACTGATATATTAATCACCTGTAATAGGGCGTATGGCGCGTACTACAACAGTAATAAGTAAATATAATAAGTACAGTGAAGAGATACACTCACCCTCAGCTCACCCGCAATGTGGGATAAAAGACTGAGGGTGAGGTGCAAGTATACACAGTATATATACATAAAATCTGGTACCAATCTAATTGACAGATGCCAACTGTCATACGGAGGTCCGGGCGGATGATCATTCATTTCTTGACACCCCCACTCGACCAGGCCGTAGTCCCATAGCTAGACAGAATTTCATATGCTTTTCATGAGGTAGAGCCTTTGTGAAAATGTCTGCCACCATGTCTTCGGTTGGATACCAGAGTACCACACATTCTCCGTTGTATGTGTTGAGTTCGTGCTCGGAATTGTGGGTCATTGGATAGTATAATTAGGGATCCCAACCGTACCGTATACGGTTACGGCCTATTGCAACAGGGAACTTTCAATCAAATGTCAGTGATTGTCGAGCACAGGCGAATGTTAGCCGATGCCGGACCATAATCTGAGGACCCCAGTGGAGATAAGATACCACTGTCTAAGAGGGATATCACTAATCTCCTAATAATCTGTCCGATCGGCTCGGTGTGTCGAGACTCGAGAATACTGTAGGTGTGTCGAGGATACTGTATACAAAGTTCAAACGGTGGTAGACAGTTTCCTGGAAGAAATGACTAGGTACGGACTTGATCATCGATTTCTATCTAGAACACAAGGAAACCACATTGCGTAGCAGTTATCTCTGATCATCTATCTCTTTGAGACCTTGCTTCCACCCATCATGGCCAAGTCAAAGCATCGTGCGTGCACTACTACAGCGCTGATTGAGCCCATTCACATCAAGCTAATTGGCCTCGGATAGCTCCAAAAGACTGGCTTTATCCCAAAAATCGAGTATTATTTCAAGAGGGGACATGGCAACGCTGAGATGGCGCAAGCCATTAGGGATCGGCACCGTACCGTACATACGGCAGTACGGTACGGTACGGTACGGGTACGGCCGTACCCGTACCAGGTTTTGGACGCACCGAATACGGTACGGGTACGGTACGGCAACCTACCGTACCAGCCGTACCAAGTACGCCGATGTTCGGCAGGGCTTGGCAACAGGCCAAATGGTGCCCAGGGTGGCCGGGAGGATCCGGAAACACTCATGGCAACCGTTTCGAGTCTTCTCGACAAGATTTAGGCTGTCACGAGTGCTGCCGACACATCGGCAACCGGGCCGAATACGGTACGGCCGTACCCGTACTGCCCTCCCGAGCACCTTGTTACGGTACGGTTACGGTACGGATGGTGCCGTACTTACGCTGTAAAAGTACGGCCGTACCGTATACGGTACGGTGCCAATCCCTACAAGCCATTCAGAACGAAATTGACAAAGACGCTGCATTTTGGGATAAGAATTTATACGATGAGGTGTGGAATTTTTCACTTCGTTGCAAAAGCATTGTTGAAATCAACTAGCGCGGTGGGATGCTGGCGCATCCGTGGAACTCTGGGGCTCAAGGGAACACGCCAACAAAAAAAGAGCCGGGTGCTTACCAGAACGTCCCGGAAATCGTGAAAAATTTGCGCCCCGCATACCCAAACATGGGAGCTCGCTCCATGGTCGTTTTGCTGAGGTGGGAGCACGCATCAGGATCCCGGAGTAAGTCGCTCCATGTTAGTTGTACAACTGACTCACGGATGCTTTCAGGAAGGATCTAGCCGACATCTTGAAACAACTAGAGCCAAATCAGGTAGCCAGACGTTATGGCGCCCGTTTCAAGCGTTCGCGTTTTTACAGTGCGGGAGTTATGGAAATTCTCAGCTTTGACCAACACGACAAGTGGAAGTATTACGGCCTTTATCTTCACCTCGGCATGGATCCGTACACTGGCCGCCTTCATTGGACCAAAATCTGGTGGACGAATCAAAATACTGCACTTGTGACATCCTAATATCTCGCAGCCGTTTGCAGGCAGAATAGTATGTGAATTGTACTACCCCTCATCTTCAAATGCTAATCTTCGCAGCCATCCTCTCCTGACGTTCAGCGATCTGGGTCGTGAGAATAATGGCATCGCCAAATGCCATTCAACTATGCGCCAACGACTCGACCCTTCTCTGCACGGGTCCATACAGCACAAGTGGCACTCTGACAAAATGAACATTAAATCTGAGATTAGCTGGGGCCGACTTCGGCGCAGTTGGGCGGACGGCTTTGAACGCCTGCTTGGTGAGGGAGAGCTCCGCGGGAGCATTGACTTCGGACGCCGAGACCCCATCGAGACGTTCGTATTCGTATCACTTGCTGTTTCAAGTTTAAATTCAATCATCTGACAAGCACGGCATAGGTTTTTGTTCCGCTGGCTCTTCGTCCCGTACCTACAAACTGAGTTAAATGCATGGACCACACGCCAGAATAACAGCTCGCGGCGTGCCTACAAGCACAAAATTCTGCCTCATGGTATTCCTGATGAAATACATGAGAATCCGGGTAAATGGGGTGGGCAGAGTTTTGCGGTACGTGTGCTTCGTATTCGAAGTTGTTTCCAGTCCTTGATCATTTATATCTTGTTTGAACCTAAAGATATCCGTTCCCGATGAGTTGGTGGATGAGATGGAGGCTTTTTACGCTCCTCCCAACCACCCCGTCTTTGAACTTACCTCAAGGGAATTTGACGAGCATGTACGACGACTCTATGCCAGCATCGGGAGTCCGACTGTCGAGTACCAGTCAATCTGGGATATATTCGACATTCTTTTGGATCGGCTGGAGAATGAGTTGGAGGATGCTGACCGGCAGGCCGCCGCCACAGAATTTGACTCACTTGAACAGAACTTTCAGCAGGATGTGTACCTCGTAGATGTTCCAGATGTTCCACAGCCAGGGTGTCGATGAAGATGACCCTTCTTCGATGACCGTCTGTTCTCAGATGACAGGGAAGACGACCTTGACGAAGACGAGATGGAGTACGAGATTGAATTGACGGAGGATGAGGAGGATGATGAGGTGCAGCAATATTTGACGCAGGGACACCATGGCACGTAGATCAGTATTCTCTTTTTCATTGCGTAAAGTTAGCGATGGAATTTTGCATGGCACTCTCATTCAAGCGGGGAGAAAAAGAGACTTTTTGCATGTAACTAACTACGTACATGCGACGCGATTAGGGTATGTTAATACGTTACAGAGTAATTAGTGATCGACGATACTGATTGAAGTTAATCCAACGGAATCGGGAGCGACTCGTTCATTCCAATTCCCCCGGAACAAAGTCTTCGAGTGAGGGCAGGTGATAGTCGTGACAATAGTGGCACCAGTACGGGTAGGACAGTTATAATGTGCACTGGTCTAACCAAAAGTGCACGTTAGACTGTGCACCCAGGGTTTCCAGGCCTGGTGCATATTATAATGCGCACCCTTCTCGCTCCACGGCACTGTGCGCTGCCTACCAGCTGGCCCGCGGGTGATCTCCCATCACCTCCGGCACTGCGGCATTACCCATTTTAGTTGATATCCATTGATCTTTACGTACATCGAGTGATCTAGGGTTTCAGCTATTACTTTGTCACAAAATCTGATGGCTGTCACCTTCCAAATCAGGAGAACAGCGAAACCTGTGGTACCATTATAATGTGACCTGGTTAGCCCACACAGTCACGTGAGCAGTGAGTTGGTTAAATCGGCTGCCGCCGTTGGTCCCATTATAATGTGACCTGGTTAGCCCACACAGTCACGTGAGTTGGTTAAATCGGCTGCCGCCGGTGGTACCATTATAATACAGCCTGGTTAATCCATACAGGTGCACATTTATAATACAGCCTGGTCGGCTTAATTGGGAAGTACTACACCCACTGCCTAATGAGGCAATTTAATCCAAATCGTCGTAATCGCACCCTTCGCCCTCCTTGCCGTAGGGCACATCATCTTCCAGCTCCACGGCTATAGCTCCATCCCAGGCAAAGTCCACACCCTCTGTAAGCCGTGCCGCGCAAGCTCGCTGTCGCACAGCAGCCCACTGCAGCTCCCACGCAGCCCGCCAGTACCGCTCGCGCATCGCCTGCTCAGTAGTGTATGCGCGTAAACCCTCGGCAAGCTCCGAGGACTTCACAGCCCAGCTGCTTGCGCGCTTCTCCCACCAATCTGCCTTCCAGCTGCAAAATGCCAGCACACGGCGCATCTCTTCATCCAGTAAAATCAGCTCCTCACGCCACCGGTGCGCGCGCGCACGCGCCTTCGTCCACTCCAGCCGGATATCTACAGCGCAGTCAGATGACCGTTAGCCGGCGCCCGTATGACGAGTAACACACCCATCATGTAGTTTTCCATCAGCGGTCGTGCTGCCTGCCCCTGCGCCTCCCGCGTACCAGATCCAAGAAAGCAATCGCTGACCTTCGCCGATTTCCAGCTGAAACCTGACCGTCCGCTCCGGTGCCGCTCCACCACATCCCCAAACTCGTCACGCTCCTCGTCATCCTCTGTGGCGCCGGCCAGGATACGACCTCTGCGATCCTCTGCCTCTCATTCATCCCACGTATGTCCTCGTTCTTCAGCACCCCCAACTTCGACTCCCAAACGCCTGGGCCCCGCAGTGCAAGCAGTGCCGCTCGTGCGGTCCTGTAGGTCGTGGCCGCCGCCCTCACGGCTGGCCTTCCGGGACATATCTTCGTGGTTCAACCTCGGAACCCACACAATATGGGTGTCTCTCGGTAGCTACGGACCCGTACGATCCAGTACTAGTCTTTTAGCTTACGGGAGAGGCCTACAACACAAAGGAATAAGCTTTCCACGGAGGGTCCAACTTGCCAAGACACCCCTAGTGTCGGAGTTTCGTTGGCCGGGCGTTGGAACAGCACTTCAAGCACACAAGAATGGCGTGATCCACCCACAACCAATAGGAACACCTACATACCCATTCCAGAGCAGCAGAGCGGACTTTTAAAATAGAATTATTGCTCCTATGTTGCTAAATATTTTCCGAACATGTATAAGTAGAGTACTGAGCCTCGAAATACGACACAGATCCTTTCCGTGAGCTAGTAGCTGTAAACGCTACGATTCTAAGAAAGTATTTGGGGGTTTCGACGTTCTACTATCAGTTGAATAGTGAATATCAAAACTTTTACTGCTACTGTTGGTTTGTGAGAGATTGAGTATTGGAATAAGCGAACTTTTGGGATTCCTATCGAACGGCACTCGGGAACAAAGCGTACAAATCCGTGTTGTATCGGTCGCGTCGAGTTATAGACGTTGTTATACCATTCCGAGCGTATTTCGCGTTGGAAGCTTGATTTGGTTGCATTCCAAGACTATCAGTCTTATAAATTGCTGTTGAGCCTTTTTGCTCCGGTATTCCTATCGTATAATTGCACGGAACATAGCTGAGAAGCTCCGAGTCTAAAATCTAAAATACAAAACTTTGAACCTTGTCTATTGGGCATTCCAATAGAAAATCGTTTCAACACATCTCTTTTGAACACTCTTTTGAGATAACAACCTTCCCTACAACCTCTTCGAGGCCCTGTACTAGGGACTTATACTCGGTGTTGCTTACTGAGAGATCACTCGCTACGAGCTCGTGTGGAGAGTTATATTAGAGCAGTTTCTTACTGTTCCAGTTGACTTTCTAATCAGAATCGAACTGTTTGATTTCTTCTATAGGTTACGTGCAGACTCATCAGCGTCCCACGCCTGCGCCTCTCGCAGTCGCTCCTCCTCAGCGGGCAAACCCTCGACGCACAAGGCGTCTCGCACATCCGGCGCTAACGAAGAGGGTAGGTGGAGGTCCATTTCCTCTGGACGCGAGCTGCTTTCCCCATCGGCCGGCCGCCCCAAACTTTCTAGATGGTGTTTAACCCCCGGCATAAATGCACTTGCTCGTCTCGGAAACGTTGGATCAGGCCAGGACCCGTGTACGTCTGCGCTGCAAATCGGCTGCTTGAACCGATGTCCGTTCGCGCCGCCGAGCCTCGAGCCGGATCGACTCCCTGTGTACGATTACGATCAGTCTGCAACCTATATTCGGAATACAATACGCACTTTTGTTCTTCCAGCTCCATCGCCGTCATGATGAATGCCCCCGGCGTGTTCGTTTTGGATGCCCCCTTCTCTGCACGCGCGTGTTCCTCTTGCAAAATCACGAGTCGAAGTTGTTGCATCGTGATGTCTGCGAACGATGAGTTAGGCCACGCACGTTTTAGGCCAACAAGCATCGTCACGTACCTTCCTCCTCAGCATACTCGTATGGGCACTTGTTGCTGTTGTCAGCTTCCCAAGCGATCACCTCCTTCTCCCACTCGCGTAACTCCTCTTCGTGTCCGTCGCGCACACCCTCCGTAAACGCCTGTAACGCCTGACCATGCAAGATCGCCTTCGGTATTGCCAAAACCATCTTGCGCAACAGTGAGTTTCCTAATGTGGTTTGTCAAAACTAGATGCGCCAGCCAAAAATGAATGCGTACCCAAGCCGACTGTTTTCCTCCAATTGGCATACCCGCAGAAGTCATCAATTGTGTCCTCGCGAGCCCTGGGTCCCATGACGGAAACTGATCGTGCTATCATATTAAGCCACGACCAGTTCCGCTCCACGCCCTCTCCGTCCGTTCGGCCGACACCTTTTGTGTAGTTGAATGAGAACGGGCCGTGACATTTTTTAATATGCGGCGGAAGATGGAACTTGGGCACCTTGAACTGAACGGCCAAGCCTGGCGGCAGTTGCAGGTGTGCGGGCATTTCTTCGCACGTTTCCAGAAATTGATACACCATTGACATGCGATATCATAGCTGACGATAATCGAAGTCAAGGCTATCCCCAAGATGCTCATGAAGAACAGATAATCCATGTTACAATATCTGCCGCCGTTATCAGCAACACTTCAGCGCGCAGGTTCCATACACACCTTTCCCCCTTCTGTAAGTCACCTGTACCGTTCGCGCGGAACATTTCGTGTCTTGAACAGCTGACTGAACCGACCCCCGTAGCCCTCAACCCTTTCGCACGCTTGTTATTGGCTCTCCACAGAGTCGCAAACGCCATGCAATGGCTGATCTACCTTCACGTTAATTACCAGGAACGGCCCATGCACGCGCGCTCACCTCGTCCTGATCGACATACTTGGACAAGTGTTTCAAATACTCGTCGTTCGCAACGACATATGCGAAACCGGGCCGAGGGTCGGATCTTTCTCCCTCGAAGAGGTGTCGCACCCCTTGAGTTTGAAGTTTGCATCCTGTGATAGAAGCAGCTGATACAACCATCTACACCGAACATCAGGACAGTGCAAGAGGAAAATCAAGACCTTACTTCTCGTCGGGTGGGGCGTTCTCCCAATCTTCGGGAAGGTTAACCCCCGGAATCGGGCAAGCGCGACAAGGGATAGCCAGTTCGCCCGGCTGGGTAGCCTCGATTCCACGCACCAAGTCCCTGGACCCGAGCTCACGCGGAATTAAGGTACCGTCATGAGCACGGCCCCCTGCTTACACATTTGCACATGGCGGTATTCACGCGCCATCAGGGTAAACTGTTCGCGACGATCCTAAGAACGTTTAGCCGACACCACATTACTGATGGAAGGAAAGAACGGACAGGCAGTTTGCGCATCCCGGCACGCTCGCTCAGCACTTCCAACGAATTATAGAAATCATAAGCTGACACCGCCCTGTAGATTCAAGTGTGAAAACGGCGCAACAAACTGAGTGTTGCGCACGTTTCGGGCGCCGTGATGGTCGCAGGAAACCAGCCGACGTTAATCAACTGGAATGGTATCGATGGAGCGCCCGTGCATCCGCAAAAGTCTACGCCAAGCTCGTGAATGCTGTTATTGTCCAGAACCACGAGCTGATGCGGACCGTTGCGAAAGTCGCACATTTCGCCGGGAGGATGGCCGAGCTGAAATCGTAGACTTTGGCTGAGGCTGGAAACTGTACATTTCTCGAAGTAGCCATCCTTCCAGACCTGCTGGTCAATCAGCGTACTGGACCAATGCGTAATAAAGGATTTACTTCAATGATGTGCAAGGGTTCATCGCGATGCTGCTCGACCATGCAATCCCGACATAGAAGTCTCTAAGCAAAGCAGTCTTGGCAGCGGTACTCGGCGGCTGTATTGAGGCACGCTTCTGCCATGCAGCCCTTTATCCACCGGGGCCCCCGCCTTCCCGGCACAGAAACGCGTCTAAGATGTCGTTCCATGCGCGGTGAAAGGGAGAATAGGCCTATCCTGCAGGAAGTAGTCAGCTCGCTATTACTGCCTGAGATTGTGCAGCGCTCACCGAATCCAGGTACCTGCGGGCCTTTTTTTCCTTGATCAAGATGCCTTCCACCCCTGGTTGGCTGAGATGTAAGCTTGATAGGGGATGAACGCATTGTCATCCGGGTTGTATCCCATGGCCTGGTCAAACCCATCAAAAGGGCGCGCCGGCGGTTTTTCTGGGGAAGGCGGAGGGGCAGGGTGACGCCGTACACGGACACGGTGAGACAGCGACTCCGACACACTAGCGTGAACTTAAAATAGATTTAGGATCTTCCGCGGAACGTTACTGCTAAGCAACTACCACTTAAAACCTTCAATCCACACACACACACAACAACCAAATGAACCTTGGTATGTCAGAAGTCTCAACAATTTGAGTTCGGGTCACCCTGCAGTATACAGGTAAGATTAATGTTTCCTCGGAAAGCACTCTTCGTTTCTTAGAAACGTATCAGATCAAACTTTGAACTAAAGAGTCCTCGGATTGGTAGATTTCGGTCACAAAGTACACGAGTGAACAATGTATTGGTTTTTTATATTTAGATCCTCGGAAGTATGTTCCTCGGAAAGGTTTTTGAAGCGTCCAAGGGGCGAAACCTTGCGAACCTCAGTAGAAACACCCGGGGTTTAACCCAGCGTACTTCTTAGTAACAATTTACAACCCCGATGCAACACGGAGAGGAACTGTGCTACAGCGAACCGTTCACACAATTGACCCAAGTTGAACCAGAGCTCGGGTACCTTTGAAAGCTTATTTGAGGGTGGCCTCGATTGACTCACGCACACAACACGCCCACTTTGGTTATGCCAACAAATTCACTTTATATGTAACTAGCTAAGAAATGTTTGGTAACAAATCTCCGCGGAACGTCACAGACCACACCGCAACCGTTTTACTAGCTTGGACCGAGGTCTGGGCAAGTGGGGGGTTCGATATGATACTGTTCCTCGCGTTTCTGGTGGGTTTATATACATTTTTACAAGAGTGATGAGTAAATATTCTACAGTAATAATTGAGTGGTGGTGTTTATTTCTCCGATGCCCCGCGCGTAAATATGCCTGTTTTTGGGTCGGACAGTCAGCCAGATTATCCCGAGGGACTGCCAAGAACCCTTCCGAGGGAGCTGCCGGACGCGCGTCCTGCTCTCTCTCTGCCTATTGGTTCGATCTTTCCGCTCTGTACCTTTCATTATACCTTTTCTGGCCTCAATTGTGGAGCCAGGGCGCGAGGGTTCGCTGCCGGGTACGCGTGTATGCGCGGCGCCAGAGTACTACTCCTTTTCTTTATGTTATCTTAATTGGTCATGCCGTAATGTCGCGCAAATCACGCCACCGTGAAAAGCCGATATTCCCGACGAGTAATTCCGACCCCGAAGTGTTCCTCGGGCCTGAGTTCGATTCCGAGGAAAGCCATTCTTTCCTCTCTGTGAGTTGGGCGTTACCCAAAAATAGTATTCTTCATATATTCCAGTTCCTCGGAACCACTGTTCCTACTAGACGCGCTATTTATAGTTCCTCGGAAGTCTGCAATATGCATATTTCTCGAAACAATCATTTTCCTAGTAAGAAATCTTGAAAAAGTCTTCCTCGGAATATGTTCGTGCAATGGTCTTTTGTTATGGGTATATCTCCTGGGTATGGTGCCTAGCATTTCGTTCCTCGGAACCCTTTCGAGTTGGTATACCGACTGCCATTTGGTAGAACAGCCAAGTATTTACCATACTACCGAATTCCCGCTCGTATATGCATCATTAACACTCGATCAGCAGCTCGGAGCTCGACTCTGACCCTAATTGTATATCACCAGATAGAGGCATTGGTGTGCGCACCAAAATTGCAAAAATGCAAGATTACACGCCTGTTTATTTAGCAGTCGTATCATCTCCCCTTCACTAAATCTCGACCGTCCCCGGTCGCGGACATGCGCGATCATAATCCATCGACTTAGCGTTCCTCGGAATGATAGCTTCGCGAGGAATTCTATTTATTCGTCATTTAATTGACCCTCGGTGCACTTGTTGACATATTCTGTCAAAAGAGTTTATCAAGAACCCTTATTCGGACTTTCCGATTGTTCCGTGCAGATCATTCTCACGGTTGAAAAACCTTCGTCGGTCACGACTAGGTTGCGTCTTGTTTCCGAGGGGCTATCCCGGTCTTCCTAGGATATAACCGCCTCTACTTTGAAAACTGAGAACTCGTAAATTCGAAAACTCAGCCCATAACCTCTCCCTCGGAGGCCTTTTGATTATAATCTGCTCAAAATAGCGACTTCGATTCTTCATCACACGAGGCCGCATTTTAAGGAGACTTCTTTTCCTCTTTTATTAATTCAATAGACTTGAAAGATTTCTCATGTCTATTGACCCTGAACCGCCCCATTGGTTGGCACTTCCCCGCCGATGGTTTCCAACGCCTGGCGGCCTTCTTCCTTGTCTTCCGCCGCTACTCTTTTGCTTTACTCCACTGCTCAGTACGACGTCGTATCATCGACTGAGCGTGCTGCTGTTCGACTGGCCGTGCGTCCGGTTCTCAAGACGTCGACCCAGCCCTTTTTCATCCTCGCCCCGGATCGTCCCTCGTCTCGAATGCCTAACCTCGACGGTTTCGATACCGGCCTCGAGCGTTTCTTGCCCGCAGTACCCTACCCCGCCTCCGCAATTCGCGAGGATCCTTGGGTCTTGTTTCGGGAGCATCCCCAGGAGACGCAGCGTCTGTTTTCTCTTTTCGATGGCAAAACGCTCGCTTCGGCGACCTTCGAGACCGCCTCCCGAGCATTTCCTTCCTGGCACTACTAGTGGTACGCCACCCCCTGTCTCAGTCCTCATTTTCCCACCTTACATGGTTGGGTTTTTATAAAAGGTCCCCAGACAGGCCAAGGACCCCAATGCAAAATGTTGAGGGGACCAAGGGCAGGCTGTTGTACAATAGTAGGGCATCTCGGCAGCCCCTCGTTGGCATCACCCACCATCAGATGCCTCCTGCCGAATGTATTTTTGGATGCAGAATGCCCCGAGCCCGGCAGACCAGCCCGCAAATCACTGAATATGCAACATGGAACATAATGCAAAAACATGTTGGAAAAACATGTAACAAAAACAACATATCAGCGGATCAGCGGATCAGCGGGACCACGGCGTGCCCCGCGCCCGCCGCGCGCGCTCGGCCCGCCCGCCGCGCGTTCGCGCTCGCCGCCGCCCGCCCACCGCTGCGCGCTCGGCCCCGCCCGCCGCGCGTTCGCGCTCGCCGCCGCCCGCCCACCGCTGCGCGCTCGGCCCCGCCCGCCACGCGTTCGCGCTCGCCGCCGCCCGCCCGCCGCTGCGGGCTCGGCCCCACCCGCCGCGCGTTCGCGCTCGCCCCGCCCGCCGCGCGTTCGCGCTCGGCCCCGCCCGCCGCGCGTTCGCGCTCGCCGCGCATGCCCGTTCGTGCTCGCCGCCGCCCGCAGCGCGTTCGCGCTTGCGCTCGCCGCCGCCCGCCGCGCGTTCGGCACCGCTCGCCGTGCGTTTGGCACTGCTCGCCGCCCGCCTCGCGCCCACTGCCCGCTCGCCGCCCGCCTCGCGCTCGACCCCGCCCGCCGCGCGTTCGCGCTCGCCGCCCCGCCCCCCGCTCGGCCCCGCCCGCCGCGCGTTCGCGCTCGCTACTGCCCGCCGCACGTTCGGCCCCGCCCGCCGCTCGCTCGCCACCCGCCTCGCGCTCGACCCCGCCCGCCGCGCGTTCGCGCTCGTCGTCCGCCGCCGGCCGCGCGTTCGCGCTCGTCGTCCGCTGCCGGCCGCGCGTTCGCGCTCGTCGTCCGCTGCCCGCCACGCGTTCGCGCTCGTCGTCCGCTTCCGCCGAGCGTTTGCGCTCGTCGTCTGCCTTGCGCCGCGTGTTCGCGTTCGCGTTCGCGTTCGCCGCCGCCTTCGCCCGCCCCGCGCTTGTGTTCGCCGCCCGCCCCCGCCCCCGCCGCGCGTTCGCGCTCGCCGCCCGCCGCGCGTTCGCGTTCACCGCCGCCTGCCGCGCTGTCCCCTCGCCCCGCCCGCCCGCGCCAGCCATCGAACGCGGCCCGGCCGCTACACCTCGTCCTCTTCGCTCTCCCCCTGCTCTCCGGGATCGTCCTGTTCCTCCCCATCATCCCCATCATCCCCATCATCGTCCCCCTCCTCCTCGTCAGCTACACTCGTCAATATAGCAGCCTCGCGCGGCCGGGTCCAGCGTCTTTTCTTGCCATTTGCAGGCTTCGGCTCGCTCAACGTCACTCCCGCCCGGTATTTGATGTCGCGAAAGATACGTGCCTGTTTCACGGCGTATGCGGTAGCTCCTTCTGCAATCTGGGGGGGTAGCTGCCGAACCTGGACGGCCTTCGCGCGCTCCTCCCAGACCCACGCCGCGTACTCGAAAGACAGTAGAATGCGTCTGCTTTCTTCCTCGAGCAAAGCAACTTCCTCCTTCCAGCGACGGGCACGGGCGTATGCCTTCGACCATTCGATGCGCAGAGCTAAGCAGGAAAGCG
This sequence comes from Panellus pusillus, assembly GCA_013387415.1. NCBI lineage: Eukaryota > Fungi > Basidiomycota > Agaricomycetes > Agaricales > Mycenaceae > Panellus > Panellus pusillus. The sequence continues at coordinate 50,724 of QVIE01001787.1, forward strand.
CGATCAGTGAGCATCCAGTCAAAATACTGAGAAACTTACCTTCTTCCACATCACCGTCGCTGCCCGCAGAACCCGCTATAGTCCAAATCCAGGAGATTTGGCGCTTGCTCTCGCCGCCACGCGTCACCCGCTCCTCCTCGTTTTCCTCCTCGTCCGACGACTCATCCTCGTCTTCAAGGGTCGTAACAGGCAGCTCCCCCATCTGTACAAGCAACTCCATGCGCGCGCGCCTCCGAGCGGCCTGCTTCTCCCGCTTTGCCGTCTTCCTCGAAACTTCTTCTTGATCCTCCATCATCCGAATGTCGCGCTTTCGCAGCACTGGCCAGCCCACGGCCTCCGGGTCTCCACCGTGCAAAAGGCGTAAAGCATCCCAGGCCGCTTGATACTTTTCGGAATGTAAACGGATTTTCGATTCGTTTCGCGCGAGAATCGTGCGCGACCGAGTGCTAGCGCCTTGATTTCGCACATGATTCTTCTTGTACGTCGACAAGCGTGACTTGACATGGAGCTGGTTTCGCAGGCGAACCAGAGCGGTGCGGCACTGGGCATCGCGCGCCAGGCTCTCGATATGTACGACGCCACCCGCACAAGTTGCGCGTTCCTCGGCGCTCAAGGCAGAAGGGAGGAAGAGAGGTGTGTCCTCTACAAGTTGAGGGGCTCCATTTGCCGGAGGCGGCTGGCGCGCCAGCGCCTGGAGTGCCGCAGGGGTGTAGATGCTCTGCAGCTTCCGCAAGCGCGCGATTCCTGCCGAAAGCCGAGTGCGCAGAGCGCGCAAACTGAGCTCCTGTCCGGTGGTCCCAGCTTTCTTCAATTCCACCTGCACCCGTCAATGCCGTCTATGAGTCAGGTCAGTACGGCCGACAGAAGAAGAATGATGGTAAAGGAAAACTCACTGCTGCTCTTCCAATTCGAGCCCGGCGTATACAAATGAGCTGGGGCTGACGTCGTGCAGAGAAGGGACCCCCAATTCCACTCGTTTGCCCTCCTCCTCGGCAAACTGCAGCCGCACTTGTGCTTCCGTCAGACCTTAAAACAAACCCGCAATGTCAGCACGTCTCCGATCCAATTGGCGGTGCATACATACCTGAGAATTTGGTCTCGTATGGATTCTTCTTCGTGCTATCTTTCTCGAACTCTTCGACAACGGAACGCCACGCTGGTACGCGCTCCTGCTGGTACGCCGAAAAGGCCTCGAAAGCCTCAGTCTGGCTGGCACTCTCCGTGCGCGCTGCATCCAGCCGCCGTCGTAGAAGAGCCGCTGGGATCACGCTCATGAGTAAAGAATAGCTGCCAAAATGCCGACGAAGGACCCACGGATACCGACGAACTTCATCCAATTCCAATAGCTCCAGTGATCGTCCAGGGTGTCGTGGCGGGACCCCGGGCCTTGCTCCCTTGTGCTTGTCGCCACTCCGCCGATATTGGCCCAAGGGCGTTCGATGCCTTCGCCATCAGTTTGGCCCGCGCCCGCTAACCAGTTGAGCGAAAAATTGAGTTGGCAGTCGATGGTGTGGGAATGGATGTGCATCTTCGGGATGACGAAGCGCAGGAGTTCGAGAACAACCAAAAGGCGAAACTTCGGAGGTAATTTGACGAGCCGCGCTAGGAGATGCTTCCACCACTGGCAGACGATGTCGTAGGAGATGACTTTCGAGAGGGCGGAATCGTGATGGCGGAGCAACGACGCGAAAATGAAGTCCATGTTGGCGTATCTGCCAGCCTGTCAGAGAGCAGTCAAAGAAATGCTACCGGCACAAATACCTTTCGCCCTTTTGAAGATCACCGACACCGGTCGGCTGCACGAACTCGTGGCGCGCGCAGACCCCCATGCCTACTCCCGTGCTGCTATAGCCCCGAGAAAACTTCGTGTTAGCATAATCTAGCGCGGCGAGCCCGCTGCACGTGCTTATCTGCAGCATATGTATATGTTAGGATCGTCTCCAACGATGTTACGGCTACAAACCTCCTGCTGATCTGTGACAGTGAGAAGATAGCGTCGATAGTCTTCATTCTCGACGAAGTATGCCCATCCAGTCCCGAGCCCCGGATCCAAGAGCTCACTTGAAGCCATGCGACGTTTCAGGCGGAAGCAAGCGTCCATGGCCAGAAATAAAGTGTAAAGAAACCTATATCCCGTTAGATCTCATTATTTGACACGAGAGAATGACGAACTTTTTTTCTGGGGCCGCTTGTCGCCAATCCGGCGGGAGATTGACGTCAGGGCGAGGACAGGCAGGGCACAGCACCGCGCATTCGCCGGGTTGAGTGCCGTGGATGCCACTAGGATCGTGCCCGCGGCCTGAACGCTTGAGAAGCAGTACATGGCGGTACTGTCGAGCCATTCGGAGAAACTCCGAATAACGATTCGGGGGCTTGACACCAGTGTTGTCCGTGAGCCGTTCAAGCGATGTGTAGAAGTCGTACATGGTCGTTTTGGCCTGAAGCGTGACGGCGTGAAAGAGGTCGAGGAGCTCCAACGTTGCGGCTGTTTGAGGTCTTTCGACGCTAGCAGGGTACCAACCCCGTCGCAAAAGTTGCATTTGGGGTTCGCCATGTGTAAAGGCCCTGTCACAGCCGCAGAAGTCGACCACCACCTCGTGAATACCGTTCGTGTGAAGAACGACGAAAGCTTCGGGAGCGGGCCGAGGGCGAAGGCAAGGAGAGTGACCGAATTGAATGCGGAGGCCGAGGTTCTTCAGGCTGGTCTTAGTGAAGCATTGACCATCCCAGAACTACGCTTGGGGCAGGTTTGGTGAGCTTTTGGTACAGCGAGGGAAATAAAAGACTTTACCTCGATGACATGCAATGGCTGGGTCTCGTGGGCGGAGACGCAGCACTTCTGGCAGAGCAACTGACCGCCGAAGCAGCTCCGGCAGCGAAAGCGCGGGACGTCTTGAGAGCAATGCGGGCATGTTTCGATATCAGCCTCGCCGCAGCCGTCAAGCCACAAAAGTTCATTGAGGAACTCCGTGCGGAGTGCGCGCCAAGCCTTCATCTAATGCAAAGTCAAAAAGTGGCTCGATAGCGGCTGAGACGACGCGCGTACTGTGGTCTCCAAGTTCCTCTTGCGCCGTACCACCGGAGGCGGCTCGTCTGGCCCGTCCTCATCGAAGTTCATGGCGTAGCGCTCCTCGTATGCTGGAGGCGTGTCTGCCTGCGCTGGTTCGGTCGCCTTCCCCTTCAGCAACTCTGTCCGCATCTTCTTAAGCGGGGAGCAGGGGTGACCGCCATTGTTTCACGGTATACACGTCGACCCACAGGCCGCTCCACTACTGCGTCCACCGGCGTCTCGATTCGGGCCCCGAAATCTTCTAAGCGACCGGTGTGAGTGTGGGCATGGGTTTCGCTGTTCCCCGTGTCGAGGCCGCGCTTGCGGCGGCGCATGCGGATCTGGATTGCAGCCATCGCTATAGCAGACGCGCTAGTAAGCGGAGTCACGTTGACAACACATGAGGACAAACACATCAACGTTCACTGCCGATTTGGAAACACACCGTGACCACAGGTCAGCGGTCAGCGTTTACTGCCGGATTTGGATTCTGGAAATACAAATGTTTGTCGTGATGTTATGTTATGTTTCGTCGTCCATCTCTCATACCGCGCTGGCGGTAGCCGTCTGGCAGGCCTACACCAGGGCCTGTGACGGCTATCCCAGGGCCGTGTTGTCCTCGTCCTTCTCTCATGCCGCGCTGGTGGCAGCCTCCTTGCCAGGTATGTGCGCCAGCTGCGTCATTCAAAATTCGCAAGCGAAAGCCGCCACTCACATCGTAATCGGTAGGTATGATTTTCCGGGGCTGCATCTTGGCGCCGGTGCCTCAAGCACCACCGCAGGCGGGCATCGTCCCTCTCTCATGCCGCGCTGATGGCAGCCTCCTTGCCAGGTATGTGCGCTAGCTGCGTCATTCAAAATTCGCAAGTGAAAGCTGCCACTCACATCGTAATCGGTAGGTGTGATTCCGGGCTGCATTTCGGCGCCGGTGCCTCGCGCACCACCGCAGGCGGGCGGACGGCGGCGCACAAGCATGACGCGTGGCCGAGGATGGCGAGCGAAGCCATTGACACCCAGACCAGCTTTGCGGAACGCGTGGATGGCCGCGCTCGTGCCTGTCGCCCCTCGTGCCCTGTGACTAACTCGAGTACCCTTTTTTACTGACCATTGCATGCAATAAAATTCAATTTCATGAACTTGTGAGTTACAGCTAACTACGGGATCGGATCGCTGGGCAAGTTGCGACCATGCGCTTTGCATCTCGTGCACCAAAGCTCGTGGTAGTCGGATTCGGTCTCGTTGACCCGGGAGTGAGTTCGCAGGCTCTCGCTGGAAAGGGTTGGGTCGTAAGTCAGCTGCTGCAGCGCGGACACCTCAAGTACCAGTGCCTTTTCCACCTTTCCTTCTCGTTCGGATCCGCCAGCAAGATTCGTCTGGGAACGCCCCAATGAAACAGGAGGAAGGTGCTGGAAAACAGTGTCAGATGACGGCGGACGGATGCTGCGCCGCCACGTACATGAGATCCCGCCGGTCTTGCTCTCCCAAGGGGCCGCCGCTCTCGCGTTCGGGGCCGCTCTCGCGTTCGAAGCCGCTCTCGCGTTCGGGGCGTCGTTGGGTTCGTTGGGTTCGCTCTTGCGCTCGGGGCTGCTCTCGCGTTCGAGGCCGTTGATGAGGCTGCTCTCGCGTTCGGGGCCGTCGTTGGAGCTGCTCTCGGGCTCAGGGCTGCTCTCGCGTTCGAGGCTGTCGTTGAGGCTGCTCTCGCGTTCGAGGCCGTCGTTTTTGTTGTTCATGGTAAGAAGAGCAAAGTCCTGACGTGAAGTATGTAAAAATAGTCCTTGGGCCGATGTATGGCGAACTGCGATCGCATATAGCGAACTTTTGCTGCTATCAGTGACGAACTGCGCTCGCATATAGCGAACTTTGGCTGCTGTCAGTGACGAACTTCGACCGACTATGACGAACTGCGGTCGAATGTTATGGCGAACTGCGATCGCATATGGCGAACTTTGTTCGATCTCCCGTGTTTCTTTGCTCCAACTTCCGCCACAGGTGCGCATTTGCGTACTTCTGAGACCTGGGAACGCATATACAGGTCTAGACCTCACTCCCCATTCGTTTCGGTTAGCCATTATGAAGCGACCGTGTCGAAGGAAACAAATTGCAAGGATGTAGCATTCGAGCGTGCACTATTTACTCCAGGTTTCTACTTGACTCTTGCCACATCTTTGACCACCTCAAGTCAAGTCATTGCTTCGGCCCCCCAGTAAGTGTTCATATCCGCATGAATACTCAACCTTTGACGCTGGAATGCTTTCATATAGTCGACAGATGGTCCCCGTGTGAGTGGTCGAGTACTTGACTCTTACTGCATCTCTGAACATACCAAGTCAGACCACTGCTTTGGCCACCCGGTAAGTGTTCTTTTCCACTTGAATACTCAGGGTTCGACGTCTCCATCCTTTTCATAGTCGACGCCAACTTCCAGCGCGAGTGGCCAAGGCACCGCGACCGCGTCAGAATGACATCAAAAGCACGCCGGCACAGCTGGCCGCCAGCGAACGGTACCGTCGCGCGTGAGTGAGCAAGCCCAACTTTGCTTCAACCAGCGCACTCAAGCGCTCTTCCCCGCAGGAACGAGGCCATTCTAAGAGAGAAGGCACGCAACAGAATGGCCAGGTGAGGACCATGCCCTCTGCGCTCTTTACTGCCGACTTTCATGCGATCAACCAGATTGCGTGACAAGAGAAGGGGAACCCCGGCGCAGGACTTAGCACAGGAGGCTGCGCGCGCGTCCAGCCGCCGTTTTAGAGAAAGGTGAAATAACTGGGGTGTAATTACAGGCCTAACTAATGCATCATTCAGAAACCCCGACCATGTGGTGAGCTGCCAGCGCGTGGCTCGAGCTCGAAAGGCCGAACCCCAGGAGGCGGCAGATCGTGCAGCTGAAGCCCGCGTGCTCGAAGAGGAAGAGCAGCAGGTTGCGGAGGATCTCGAGCTTCGCGAGCAGCGTGAGCCTGCAGCTGAAGCCCGCATGTCGGAAGAGGAAGAGCAGTGGATGCCCGAGCTCAGCGAGCAGTGTGAGCCTGCTCCGGCGCCGGTCCTCCGGCAGCAGATGGCAGAAGACGAGGAGCGGCGCGAGAGAGAGCGGCAGACGCCCGAGCTTCGCAAGCAGCGTGAGTGTGCTGCGAACAAGGGGCGGCGCGAGAGAGCGACGCGGACGCCCGAGCTTCGCAAGCAGCGTGAGCGTGCTGCGGCATCGGTCTCCCGGCCACAGACCGCAGAGGAAGAGCGGCAGCGGAAACGCGAGAAGGAGCAGCGGAAGAGCAAGCAGCAGATGGCAGAGGAGCAGCGGATGCGCGACAAGGAGCAGCGGAAGCGCGAGCTTCGAGAGCGGCGCGAACGTGCTGAGGCGGAGGTTCTAAGAAGGCAGAGGCAGCGGGCTCTGGGAATTGAGCAAACTCTCTCTGAGTCGGAGTAATCTCAGTCGTGTACATAGTCCAAAAAAATCGGCTTTCGTATTGTAATTCAACTATTATACAGTGCTCGTAGTGTGAACCGATCCTAGTGCAATCAACCCGCGATCGCTGGGTCCAACGCTTTCACAAAAGACTTGGCCGTGGCCGGGACCTTCAACGGAAGGTACGAACTGGCGTGAATCCTAAGATATTTGAGCCATAGTCGTGCATTATTCCAACATGAAAACTTACTTGGGAACCAAGTCAGAGTCGCGAACGGCTGACACGGTCGCACGCGCGATGTTGAAAAAGTGCACGTATCGTGGCGCGGAAAGCGCGCGCGCCCAACGAGTCAGGGAGCTTGCGATCGGAAGGGCTGCGCGGTCGGCATAAACGCTGCACCATCAAATGGTCAGACTGGCAAGCGAATAGTAAGATAAACTTACCGAAAAGCCAGCAAGTCCCAAGGCCTTTCCGCTCCTTCACCATCCGTAAAGTAGTAGGGATATTTGTCTGCGAGCTCTTTGTCGAGTACGGAGCACATTGGAGAGCGAGAAGCGCAGGCGAAAGACGAAGAGGCAAGCGATTTACCCCGTCCACCGGAGTACCCAAAGGCGGCAGATCGCGAAGACGTGGCGGTGGCGGCTAGGTAGGGCAATTTCGAGTACTTCTTTGTAAAAAGAGGGCGGCAACCTGATAGAAGTTCGCTATAGAATGGAAGTTCGCCATAGAAGGCGCGTTCGCCATGGCACGAGGCCGCGGGCTGAAAATAAAATTAATAGAGAAGACTTTGTATACGTTACGTACCTTCTTCCTTGTATAACTAGTGTCGCCTCCGTTTGCCCGCCACTTTCCCTTTGCCCCCACCATGACCCAGTTCACCAACAACTCCACTCCCACCTCTTCTGTCTCCACTATGTCTTCTGGCTCGACCTCGCCTTCGCCCGCGACTTGCGTCCCCCGCTTCTACCCCCACGCGGAGGACGACCTCGACGTCTTCAACCTCTCCGGAAACGCGTCCGGTCGCTTCTACGTCGTTTTGAGAGGCCGCGCGACGGGCATTTTTACTCACCAGTAAGTCTTCGTTTCGAACGCGCGTTCCATCCTTCGTGAGGCTGAGCACCAACCCACCAGCTGCGACGCAAACCAGCAGACGGACGGCTGGACTGGCAGCTACAAACAATCCTTCAAGACGTGGCCGGCGGCTCGCGCGGAATGGGACAACTACTGCCTCCGCGAGCACCGCAGCGGGTGCCCGCAGTTCGTTCTCCCCTACGGCTTCACCAGGGCGCATCCCACTCCTTCCGTGCAGCCGCCTGAGCTTCCGTCGGCGCCCGTTTCGACCGTTTTCACTCCGCCGTCTGCCTGCCCCATCGACCGCGCGGGCCTCGCCGCGCCGTTGTCGCCCTCGTCGTTCCCTCGCGCCCCCTGTCCACCCCGGCGAATCTGAGACGGCTTCGGCGAACGGCCACAAGTTTTGGTCCATCGACGGCTTGCCGATGGTTTTCAAGTCGCGCGACGCCGCGTTCGCGGCGCTGAAGAAATATCACTCGTCGCAGGGGGCTTCTTTGAACGTCGCTTGGAAGCTGGACGACCTCGAGATCATCCAGCTGGGTCGCGTCGCGGGGCCCGAGTTCTGTTGGGGCTGTGGAAGCAGCTCATATACTCAAATTATCGCGATAAACCGGGGATGTTGTTCCGGGGGTTAACGCGTTAAATCCGGGCTTCTTGCCCGAGGGCCCAGGGCTATATCCCAGCAGTGATAGGAACACTGCCGGGGCTCCCGCGTGCCGAAAAATCAAGTTGCGGCACATCCTCTCGATAAAAAAATGATATTTAAGACTTAAAAACAATTATACATGTCCCGGCGTTTATCGCGTTACACGCTGGGATACGCCGGGCTTCGATCCCAGCGTTTATCGCGTTATACGCCGGGCTTCGGTCCCAGCGTTTATCGCGTTACACGCCAGGATACGCCAGGCTTTGATCCCAGCGTTTATCGCGTTATACGCCGGGCTTCGGTCCCAGCGTTTATCGCGTTACACGCCAGGATACGCCAGGCTTTGATCCCAGCGTTTATCGCATTATACGCCGGGCTTCGGTCCCAGCGTTTATCGCGTTACACGCTGGGCTTCGGTCCCGGCGTTTATCGTTATACGCTGGGCTTCGTTCCCACCGTTTATCGCGTTACATGCTGGGCTTCGGTCCCAGCCTTTATCGCGTTATACGCCGGGCTTCGGTCCCAGCCTTTATCGCGTTGAATGCGGGCGCACAATTCATTCAAGAAAGATCAGCAGTCAGTACATACTCAGAAAATCGTGCAAAAAAACGCAAAAAAACACCACCTGTCCTCAAATGTCCACGTCCATACCCGCATCAGGATCCAACTCCATCTCCCTAGCTATCTCCGCCGCAAGCTCGGGGTCCATGCCGTCCGTTGCCCTGAATAGGTCCTCCTCAGATTTGTTCAGGTTGAGAGCAGGCGGGCTGAGACGGCGCGCTGCTGCAGCCTGATTACACGGCGGGGCTTCGAGGCTGCTGGAAAACGGCTCCTGGCTGCTGGCTGCGGGCGGGCCGAAACGGAGGGCAGCTGCAGCCTGATTACCAGGCGGGGCTTCGAGGCTGCTGGAGTACGGCTGCTGGCTGCTGGAGTACGGCTGCTGGCTGCTGGAGTACGGCTGCTGGCTGCGGGCTGCGGGCGGGCTGAAACGGGGGGCAGCTGCAGCCTGATTACCCGGCGGGGCTTCCAAACTGCTGGAAAGCGGCTGCTGGCTGCTGGCCGCTGGCGGGCTGAGACGGGGAGCCGCTGCGGCCTGATTACCTGGTGGGGCTTCCAGACTGCGGGAGAGCGGCTCCTGGCTGCTGGCTGCGAACGGGCTGATGCGGGCAGCCGCTGCGGCCTGATTACCCGGCGGGGCTTCGAGGCTGCTGGAGTACGGCTGCTGGCTGCTGGCTGCGGGCGGGCTGAAACGGGGGGCAGCTGCAGCCTGATTACCCGGCGGGGCTTCCAAGCTGCTGGAAAGCGGCTCCTGGCTGCTGGCTGCTGGCGGGCTGAGGCGGGCGGCCGCTGCGGCCTGGTTACCCGGTGGGGCTTCCAGGCTGCTGGAAAGGGGGGCCGAACCGAAGTTGAGAGACGATGGGCTTCCATTGCGGCTCGTAGCAGGATCAGCCGGCGTGCTTGTCGATCCAAGGGCGGGTGTAGTAAGGCTAGGGGTGAAGACACGTTAGAAACGTCGAGGCAATAATGGAAAGCGATCGTTACCGTCCTAAAACCCAACTTACGTCCTCCATCATGTCCTGCCACTCCTTGGGCTGGACTTTGGGGTCTGCGGCGCAATCTCCCCACCACTTAAGCCCTATCAGCACATTCAAAAAGCCATTTCTGCCACGCAGATCCACGGAATTCAGGGGTCCCTCCCCTCTCAGCAAAGACCCATCTCCTTGCGACCTCCACTCGGGGTTGATTGCTCTCCACCACCCATACAGCCGTTTCCCAAAGTCGACACCATCCGCGATTGACGGCCGATATGTTTGACGGCGGGCTCGGGCAATCCAATCGCCGATTTCCTTGGGCCTTGATCTCGGTAGATGGGATGCAGCCTGACAACGACACAAACGTAAGTTTTGATCACGGCAGAAAGTAAAAGAAGCCGTCTGCGACGTGCGTGGCTTACCCCCGTTCCAAAGCCTGAATGCGACTTCACTTCCCCACCACAGCTTGACCAGCGCTGCCCACCCTTCCCCCAGGTCGGTCCCGTCAAGGATTTCCCGGGCCTCAACCGCCCATGCTGCCCCCGCCTCAGTGGAAGCAGGCACTTCGCTCCGTGCTGGGCGCCGCGTTGGACGGGACGAGCGCGGGGTGTG
>QVIE01001508.1:0-88364 GCA_013387415.1 Panellus pusillus
GCGCAGGAGCGGACTCCCGTACACCCAGTCCTCTTCGCTCTTCTCCTCGTCACCGTCGCAGTCCTCCACGTAAAGCCGACGCCCGAGTCCCATCGTGCGGCTCTACGAGGACTTCCACGCCGGAGGCGTGCTTCTCGTTCACCTGGAGCTTGCGCAGAGCGGCGATGAGGTCATCCGCGAGCGGGGCGGCGTTAGGTGGCTCTTCTTGATGGGCTCCCAGCCAACAGGAGGCGACCCTGGTGGGGATATGAGAAAGTTTTCTTCTCCAGTGCAGGGGCCGCAGGTAGTTCGCTTCTGGAACAACATCATCGGACTCCATGGGCAGCAGCGGGTTGGGATCTGCGCGGTACACGCGCAAAATTATTTGCGAACTGGGATACGGGCACGATGAGCATTGGTTTAGAGTGAAAGGCAGGGAACAGTCTGATCGTGCGTCTGCTCGAGGATGATGGGGTCGCTGTGAATTTTTGCTGCTTCAGCATCATCTTCGCTTGTAATACGACAATGATGCGCGAAAAGCCGGGCAGAGGGACCCATCTGTTGATCTGGCCGTATGTGTCGAAGTGTTCCCGCAGAACGTCGAGCAGTAATGGCTGGAAGAATTCCTTAGGAAGGGAGTGACCGCGAGAGTATGGTCCTCTGTATTTCGTTCGACGAGATGGGAGAAACTGGGGAGGATTGTGGAATGGAGTATGAGATGGCCATGGTGGAGAAGAGGGACGATTTTTGTCGCCTTTTTATGTAAGCGCTGCAGATTATCTAAGAAACTTAGATAAGCTGTGGCCGTTAACACCTCCACCGTCCGAGGTTCGTTTCCTCAGTCCACAGCATTGTCCGTTTGACCGCCAGACACCGATCATCTTACGGTATATGTGGTCTCTCGTATGCCTGCATGGATCTCTACACTGCTTTCCAATTTCTGAATGTGCCAAGGCAGGGTACTTAATACCCGCAGTCACTGCGTATTCTGCTGTGTTCGCATGGTTCCAGACGTTCTCCCCTGACATTCCGGACGATGTGTTTCCGTTTCCGCTTCCGCTGGAAATAGGGGTTACAACAGCTATAATCGGTCGCTTTGAAGTTGTCTTGACACACCAAACCCACGTCTTTCTTGCTATTCGACGTCCACTGGCACTCATGAGCGAGCAGTAAAATCTATTCCGTTCGAGTCGCGCCCCCTGGATACTGGATCCACTCGCACGCTATCTACCTTCATACGGTTCTCTCACGAGGGGTTGCAAGTTTGAATTGAGACGTTTCGCAAATGTGGCACATGGATATATGCAACAGCTTCGATGTTCATTGACAATTTCTGGGCAGGGGCCAGCCGTTTTTTGTCAACTTCTGGTTCAATGGACAACTCCACTGGCTTTCTTTCGGGATTTTGCCATCAAATTCCAGCAATCTCAGCACTGTTCAAAATTGGAGCGCCGCTCCTCAACAGCGATCTCGGGCCACAGTCTATGAGCATACTCCAAGTTCCCCTTCCGGGCAAAGTGTCGTGTCTATTCATCTACACGGTTCAAGTATCAAGCCGCGTATTGTGTCTGCCTAGGACATCCCGCCTCACAACCACGCGAGAATGTTGTCTTCGTTTGTGAGTCGGGTTGGGGACTCCGGAATTCATCTGCTTAAGCGGAGCCCCGGAAGCCTTGTGGCAGATGTACTTTGACCACCACCACATGCAACGCTGTTTCAGCCCATACATGCTTGGTCGGATTGAAGGTTCTCGACAGAAATTCCACAGCAGCTTACAATTGTCGAAGCAATCATATGGGATCTCGCTCTGCGTACTTGTTTGATTTCCCAGGCTTTACACCAGCCTGTAGATGAGACAAGTCTCGATATATGACCGCAGTCTATAGAGAGGCGCCGGGACCGATGTGCGTATCCGTCTGCTCTGCGAACCATCTGACTGACCCCCATCATTCAGAGAGTCCTCATTCCAACCTCTTACTACCTTCCAACATATCCTTCTTCCCTCCATTCGGGTCGAGTCTGGAATCGAGTCCCATGCTCAAAAGCTGTCAAGGTACCTGTTTATCTATGTAACGAACCAATCTTCCTGGTGCTCAACTACTCCTATACTGTGTATGTAGTCACGGGCCCCGCTATGTTCCTTAATGGGACCCGTTACGGTTAAAGTACACCTCCTCCTATATGTCCGCTGGAAGAACCATATATGGCTCCATCAGGCAAAAAATGCAAGCTGCGACAATATAATCCTTATTTCTTTTCTCACATGGTACCTCTACAGGCAGAGTCACTTGCACGCTCGACTGGCTAGTGTTTTCCAGTCGGTGACCGCTCGGGCTTATACGTAGGTCAGATATAAGCGCAAAGCTGACCCCTGGGCGCCGTCCCGTCCTGAAGTGGCAACTTGTCGTACCTGTTCCAAATCTATCCAGCCGTGAAACGTCGTGAAAGCTGTTGAATTTCACTGGCAGGACAGCTCAAGTCAGCAGGTCAATTCCAGTAATTCCGCAGCTCTTCCCGCCGCAAGCAGCAGCCGCAGTCACCCGAAAGGTCCTTAGTTCGACAGCCTTGTCTTGGCGCTGTTGGACTCTGGTTGAATGTTCTGACTAAGGACAAGTTCCAATGATTTCACTGACATTTCACGCTCACATGATCGCGTCGACAATCCCCTTTTGGTGCGGGTAGGAGCCGGATCTTATCACTTGCACTGCCTGCTGCTCCCGTTCACTTTGTATAAGAGCGGGTTTTCCAGGAACTACACACATGGATTCAACCGCAGCGCCTCTCCCGGCGTACAACTCCCCGGAAGGTATCTCATTAGATCCAGAGACAGTGCCATCCCTTGAAAAGGAAGCGAGAACAACGTTGAGAGCAACCCACAGCCTCCTGCTTATTCTACACCTACTGCTTTCACTATTGGGAGGGGAAACACGAAGCCGTTCGTCAGCGCTCCCCAGATCAAGGATCACCTCGCGCTGCTGCATGGCTTCGCGGAGCTGAAATTGAAAGTCGAGGGGATGACCGACCTGGGCGCGGCGTACTTTCACTCAGAGAAAAGTGACTTGAATTCGGAACGCAGATGGGCGTGGTTTGTCGGGCTTGCAGTTGAGCGGTCAGTATTTAGCCATCGTCGCCGCATTCGTCGCGTCTGCAACCTTAGTCTGACGAAATGCTAGATTCGAGAAGTGGTGCCTTGCGCTGCAGCCCTCGCACTCGGAGAAAGGTTTGCGGACTATTTTGCCGCCTCTTGACGTGCTCATGGTGTGTTTGAACACCTTGCCTCAAATAGTGCTGATCTAGGCTAGGTGTGGCATACATATCTGTTGAATCCGGGGTTCGTGCGGCCGTCCTTGTGGTGCGACTCCTCTAATACATTCCCCACTTTCTAGGTGGTACGCTGAAGATTGCGTACGTATCGACGTGCTTCGAGGACTGCAACGGGCCGGTGACGCGCTCGCCGCGGCGATGGTGAGGGAATCTATTTTCAAAAGGACTCGGTTTCTCTAACGATCTTGCTATAGGGTGGAGAGTTGGGTGAATTGCTTGCCTCCGAGCCGTCCAAGTCGCGCGCGAGCAATTGGGTCGAGATGACCGCCACACCTTTCGACCCCTTTGAGGCCATCACACAAATGGCGACGAAGGAGATCGCTTGCCCAAAGTGTCGATCGGTGGTTTACGCTCGTGGGTGAAGATGTATGTCACTTTCAATTTAATACTGATCAGAATCTATGCAGCGTACTTGACGGAGGGTGGTACCGGCTACCTACAGCAAGGCTTTACTATCCTGTGTAGCAACAGCGGATGTTCTTTCGAGATAACGCGCCAGGGACTGGCGCTGCGCAAACTCGCGAACGATCTTGCGAGGCTTGACGCGGGCAAAGCCTCGGATTACATTGCGTTAGCCGTTTTCTATACTATCTAAGCAATCCTCTTTGCTGATATACACGCGTCCTCCAGCGGGACGGTACACACCCCGACCAACGTCCTGGACATAGAGCGCGCGTCGATCGTCAAAACGGCGATGCTGAGCTCTTACACGCTCAGACGGCCCGCTGCGACCCACACTTCAGTCAAGACACCGGTCTCCGATGCGGACTACGCCGATTTCATCATGAAGCAGGCGAGGTACAAGATTACAAGTCTTAGAGCAATCGCGGCTAGCAGGATGAGGGGGCAAGGCGGCAGACTGTCAGCCCATTTGTCTTCTTCATTAGGACACATTTTGATGGAAACACGAACAGAATCGGTAGAATCATGTCGGCATATGTTGACGACAAGAGGTGGTCTGTCGAGCTAGTCGGCGCTGTGAGTCTTGCCATTTCATGTGGATTTTCATTGTTGAACTCCCCCAGGTCTTGCGGCAAGGATCTTTCGTGACCAAGATGTACGACCTTGGATGGACCAGGCCCGGTTTTTTCGACGATGCTCTAGACGAGGTCGCTTTGCAACATGCCATTGCGAGATATCATGCGTTTGTTTTTTTCTTTCAGTATCTCTTCAAAGGAACATCATGATGACTGTCAACTGCAAACAGTTTCCTCGACCTCATGTCGTCGTCCCCCGCGAGTTTCTTCGTTCCAACTTTGGACATTGATCTCGCATGGCATACTCATCAACTTATGGCTACCAGAGTAAATTTTTACGCCTCCCGTAGACCATGTTGTACTCAAGGCCCACCAGTACTCACAAGATACAGTGAAACGCGTCGGCAGGTTTATCGATCAGTAGGCACATGAGCCTTACTGCATTGCTCACCTCCTGAATAACTTTCTCAGCGATGACAAAGTGGAGGAATCTCAGCTTGCTTCATCTTTCGATATAACTTGCCGGGCCTGGAAGAACCGATTTGGCGTACCATATACGCATTGCGGATGCCCCCTTCCGGGTGAGACGATCGGGCAGAAGCTTTCCCGCTTAGTGGGCAACAGCGGCTCTCAGCCTTCGTACCTCATCCCACCGGCGCGAGAGGACCTCCTCGCCGCGACGCACCCAAGCGACCACAGCGCCGTGTTCGCGTTCCAACACAAGAGCAAGGCCGAAGCCGCACGACGCGCGAGGCGCGCGAAGATCGCAAAGCGCGAGCAACGCGCGCTGCGTGATGGTGAGTATGCAGGCACCAGGACGCATGGCCCTGCATTCCTCATTCCGGTGCCGATGTACTTCTATGCTCCGGTCGCAGCTTGTGTTACGGTTGGAGGCGCCGTTGTATCTGGCGGTGTTGGGTCGTGCGCTGCGGTGGGTGCCAATCATTATCTTCTGTCTTGCAGGACACTTAGTCTGGTGAGGGTGCGGGTGCGTGTGGTGTAGGAGGGGCTGCGTGCGGGAGTGGTATGTGTTGGCAGCTGTCTCCAACCACTGTTCGGCGCTAACGCACATTTACCCGCAGGTGGGGGTTGTGGAGGAACCGGATGCGGGGGCGGTGGGGGCGGCGGAGGCTGCGGAGGAGGGTAAGAGGTCTTTTTTTCATCGGATTGCGCGATTGTTAATATCCCGTGTTCTATAGCGGAGGAGGTGGAGGGTGCGGTGGCGGCGGTGGAGGGTGCGGCGGTGGTGGAGGTGGCAACTGAGTCACGCTGAACGCCGAGCAGCTGAGCTTATCTGAATCTCGTGTACTATTAGCGACCCCTTAGCTGGCCAACCAACGTAGTTGGCTATCTGTCTGATGCCCGCCGGGCAGGTGTTGATAATTTTCCTTGAGCGCAATGTGAGGAGGAGGACATAACGACGTCAGACAAACCTTCAACCCAAATTTCAGCAGAAAGTGATGGGCTGATCGCTTGCTATAACATCTCGGATCAGGATAAATCGGCGAAAAAAGTCGGCTTTGGTTTTTTCAACTTTTTGAAGCTCTGCTTCAGATGATCTCAAGGCATACTTATTGTTGGCGGTGCTAATTGTGCGTTTTAAGGCTCCATATATGTTTTTGAAAAGAGTTATAGAGGGTACATACAAAAACTGATGTCAGGAAGTACTTGTCGTGAAGTGACGTCCACCACCAATATCCCAGTGTAATTGCGAACCTCCGAGTCGGATCCGAGGCTGGGTAGGAGACAGTGAGACTGGCGGCCTCGCTGGGTCTCAAGGGGTTGTACCTTTTCCTGAAGCTGTGCCTTTTGCAACAGTCACCTATACTAGCCTATACTAGCCTATACTTACCACACCGGCACTTTTCCTGACCGGAACCAGATGGATTTTCGAAACGGACCACGGATGCAAGCGGACCAGGATCGCTTAGTAATTTACGTCCGTTGCGGTCGATCCTCATCTATTCGCGAGCTTATCTACCACGTGAAAGCATGCCAACGTGGCTCTACAAGCCTCCGTCGTGTATCGCAATCTATACCGGATCATGAAATATTTTCAGAGCGTTTCAGCGCTCAAACAGTGCGAGAAAGGGAGGGACATGTGAACTAATAAAAAGTTCAACACTACTTGTGGCCGTCGCAACCCCACTGTGCTTTTTTATCTACCTGTTTGAACAGTTTTAGGCCCGGGCCCGATGGTGGCGTCCCTGGTCAAATATTCCATTCCTCAAACGCGGAGCGAGGGCAACAGCCGGTGGCGGGAGAGCTCACGGACACGTGGTATGTATACCCGCGGCCGGATCGGGATCAGCCCGAAACTGAACCTGGCAGCCACTTGTTATGTATATACGCGCCCACAGCCCCTTGTGTCCTATCCCATGCCCCATCCCGAGTAGTACATAATTTCTCTCTCTTCTTTCTCTTCCATGGACGACGCCCTGCAGTGGGCCTATCCAGAAGATATTGTCGGCTCCAGATGCAGCCCCGAAGACGGTCCCTGGCCGCGTGCATACTATCTTCTGGACGAAGAGGAGATCTGGGAAGAGTTTCAGCGCGTCGCCGAGCCATCTAGCGTTCTCATCGACGCGGAGCAGGGCTGGCGCGCCGATGGGGTCAATTTCCAACCGTCCCCAGCAGCAGTCACGCAGGATCGCTACGTTCTTCGCCAGCTCGACGTGCACGGGCAACTCTGGACGCTGACCGGTGTCTTCGACGGTAAGTGTCCAAGAATACCGCGACCCCACACCATGGCGTCAACTCCGGATTTATCTCCTTGCAGGCCATCTCGGGGACGAAACGGTTGAACATGTCGCGCATCATTTACCCATAATCGTTGAAGAATTTCTCCAAGAATATCTCCCTCAAAATTCCGAAAACAAGGCGGCTGTCATCTCTGGTCTGTTTTCGCGTTCTATCGTTGCATTCGACGACGCAATTGCGGGGGACATACTCGACCTGTTTGGCGGAGCCGATCGTCTGTCTGGGTATTCGGACCAGGAAATCGGGCACATGATAAATGACCAGGACCGAGGCGGCGATAACTACAAGAAAGCTCGCCTATGCATGTACGGAACGACCGCGCTTGTCGCATTAACGGACCCTGAGCACGAAAACCTCTGGGTCGCTAATCTGGGCGACTGTCAAGCGGGTAAGAATGGTCCAACAAGTTTATCGTACGAATGTAATCCGCTTCTCTCCAGTCCTCGTCTCCCCCAAATGCGCCGATGACTGGGACGTAGAGTTCATTACGGTAGAACACAACGGAGATAACGACGCCGAAATCGCGCGCGTCCGTCGGGAGCATCCCGGCGAACCAGAATGTGTCGTTAACCGGCGCGTCCTTGGCGCCTTAGCCCCATTCCGCGGCCTCGGCGACGTTCCCTGGAAGCAGCCAAGTGTCTTTACTCGTCGGATACTCTACAACCTCGCTCCGGGCTTCAGCGACACTGCCCCCTGGGAGATCTGCCTCGCGCGCAATCTGACCCCGCCTTACGTATCTGCCGTGCCGGATATCACTCACAGACGCCTCGGTCTCGATTCAAGCAAGGGTGAGCAGCACCGTCCGCGGTTTCTCGTCCTCGCCTCGGACGGGTTCACGGACCTGTGTCGCGACGCCGGGCGTGAGCGGGTGCTGGCGGCGTGGGCCACGCGCGAGGCGCGTCGATTCGAGTGCGAGGGCAAGGTCACGGACGAGAAGGAGGGAAGCAACCTTGCAAGCCGCCTCCTGCGCGAGGCGATCGGCGGTGAAGATCGCGCAGGCGTTTCATGCATGCTCACCCTCGACATGGACGACGCTTGGGTCGACGATACCGCCATTGTCGTTCAGACGCTCTAAACTGCGCATCTGATCAATACCACTCACCCGCTATTTGCTATCATCTTGCTCTCGTTGTATGTTCCCACCTATTCTACTTAATCATGTTAATGCGTTCCACACAATTAATTGGGTTTATGTTACGTGTACATGATGCGGGAGGGCTACAGTTTGAATGCAATGTGAGTAGCAGATGCGATGCAGTGAATGAGTAGCTATGCAAAAAGATCCTGTATCTATCTATCTGTCCAAGTCCTTCTTTCATTCATTTTCGGAACGGATTGTTTGACGACGTCCCAGTCCGAGTCGGTTCCAGCCAATACGTCCCTCCGCCCCCGAGTCCAAGCCCGGGCCTCACAGCCTCGGCGTACACCTGAGCCTCGGTCGGCGGGAGCACGTCGACATCCACCAGACGCGCCTCCGTGGGTGGCGCGTGATACATGTACGACCGCCCCGCGCTGGACACGGAGCTCGGATACCTACCAAGGTTGCCTAGGAGTGTCTTGTTAACAGGCTGCCGCGGCTCGGGCGCCGCGCGCGGCACACCCGTCACTTGCGAGTACATCGACGAGCGGGAGACTTGCTCAGCTACAGTAGCAGCCTTGTGACGATCGTGATTCCGCGGTCCGCCGTCGAGCGAGGGCAGCGTCGACGGCGCGTGACTCAAGCGATGTGCAGACGAGGACGAGGACGGCGCGCGGGATAGCGCGCGATGCGAGTGTTCGTACTCGTACGCGCCAAACAGCTGCAGCTTCTCCATCTCCAAATGATGCCGCGCTTCCTCCGCATTCCGCATCTTCATCAACTTGATCGCCTCACTCTCTACCTCGGCGTTTGTAATCGGCGGTGGCATTTCTGCTCGCCGGCTCGCTCGGTGCCCGAAGAGCTTCTCCCCAAAGCGCAGCAGCCGCCAGCGCCAGCTCACCTTGGGGTTAAGCCGCTTCGCCGCCGCAAACGCTGCAGTCCGCTTCGCGCGCTGCTTCCGGGCGCGCCGCCGCCAGAGCATCACCACGATCAGAAAGATGAAGGCACACCCGAGAGTCATAAGCAAGATCTCCCACCACGCAAGGGCGCGCCCGCCGCCACTGTTCACCGTGACCGGTGGTGTACCCGGAGTGGGCTTCGTCGGCTCGGAGATGGTGCTGTTAGTCGTCGGGGGCGCGGTGACGATAACGAGATCCGAAAGACACACGCCAAGCCCGGGGACCACGTTCGTGGAGTTGTTGCACGTCGCCGTGGTGCACGTACCGCCTCGTAGGACTTGACTGGAGCTCGAGCACGCGAGGCAGTTACTTGGACCCGAACCACTGCAACTCGAGCAACTCGAGTCACATGCTTGGCACGCGCTGGACGACGTGTCGAAGAACTGCGATTGTGCACACGTCGGCAGGCAGCGCCCATCGCTCAGCACCGGCCGGTCTGAAGGACAGCTCGCGCACTGCGAAAACGAGGAGCCAGTGCAAGTCGCACAGTCTGGGTGGCATGCGAGACAGGTGCCCCCCGAGGAAAACGTGTTGGACGGACAGGTGGATACGCATTTGCCGTTGAAAGCGAGTTGATTGGACGAGCAGGTAAGGCAGGTGGTGGCGGAGCCACTGCAGGTGCTGCAGCTCGAATCGCAAGCTAGAGATCTCCGGTCAGATCGAGAAGATCAGCGGAACTGCATTACACACTTGTACACGTCACGTTATCCGCGGGAGAGAGGAAAGTTCCCGAGGGGCAGCTATCGATGCACTGACCGCCGGAGAGAACGAAGCCTGTCAAGCAGCCGGTACACTTTAGCTCATTGACCGTCGACGCTACATTGAAGCTCGCGATCTCGCAAGTAGTACATTTAGCGCCGCAAGCTAGATAAGCCACTGTGTGAGATACATGCACAAAAGAAAGAAGGGAGGAAACAAACTGTCGCATTCGCCCTTATTGTTATCCGCGATGAGATTGGAACCCTCGCAGACGCCGGTGCTGCTTGCAGACACGCAGCTGCCGTTGTTCGTAAGGTAGTGAGAAGTAGGGCATAGGGTACAGTCGTTGGATGTTGGTCCGGAGCAAGTATCACATGACGCGGAGCACGCGACACAGCTAGAACCATTGCTAAAGCTGCCGTCAGGGCACGCGACACCCGAGGCGGTGGCGGGTACGGGCGTGCACTTGGTCGCGTCGTTCTGATCCTGCGTGAAGCCAGTGGCGCAAGTAAGACAGTTGCCCGTCCCATCTGCGCAGTTGCTACAGCCTATTTCGCAGACCTTGCAGTCGCCGTTGGACGCGGCGAAGAATCCGTTCGCGCACTTGGCACATGCCGTCCCGTTAGCAGCAGTGACATAGCCAGGGTTGCAGGCACAGGTGCCGTCAGAGGCGCACTCGCCGTTGAGGCAATTGCAGGCGGTCAAAGGGTTGACTACGGGCGGCGTGAGGCACCTGCCCGACCCTGATATACCCTCGTCACAGTCTGAGCAACCGGCAGGACAAGCTTGGCATTTCGGTCCAAAGAATCCGGGGGAACAGGTTTCGCAGGAGGTGCCGTTGAAGCCCGGGGCGCATGTGCACGTGCCTGAGGCAGAGCAGGTGCCAGAACTGGCGCAGGGCGGGGAGCAGGTGGAGGACTGCATGTCGAGGAGTGACATAGAGCCAGTGCTCCCCAGAGGCAGTTGGGTGGTGTCTGGAACAGAATCCCAGATCACAACACGTCCGTTTGAGCCGAAAGACATGGCGGCCCAGACACTGGAGGATAGGGCCATGGATTGAGCCTTGATTGGCGTCGAGGTGTTGGCAACGGGGACCGAAGGGAGAGAGCTGAATGCTGCCTGGCCGGAATATAAGCTCTGAGAGTATATCGCGAGACCCGGGTTGACTGCGACAGTCAGAGGCAATGTAACGGTGGATGAATTTGAGAATCCTGGAGTGGAAGAAATAGTCGCATGCGACGAAGTTAAAAGATCGTGCACGAGCTGAGGGTTGGTGGTCGCTGTATACTGGCCTGGCAAAAGCAGGACACTATCCGAGACGTCAGACGCCGAAAGTGATACACCGACTAATTGACAAAAGTCAGTGTCTCCGTCAAAAGTATTGAAATAGGAAACATACGTGTTATGTTTGAAGAGCCTTGAAGACATTGGCCAGCAACGCAGACGATAGAGGATGAGTTTAAGGCTGCAGCTTGTGCACCGAAGGCCAACAGGATGGCCAAAATGCCGGAGAACATTGCAAGCCGGGAAAACGAAGGTGGAGGTAAGAAATAACAAGCGTATTATGGCCCGGCGTTGCCACGGCTCGCGCTATTGTTCCCATTATAATCGTTTTCGCTTCACCGCGCGTTTGTCCGAAAGAGAACAATAGATGTTTACTCTTGTTTGGGCACCGAATGGAATTTGTCCAGCTCTTTGTTCTCGTTACCCGACAGAACGAAGTCTCTAGATCTTTGACGTGGGCGACGACGCGTCTGCGTTCCGTCGGTGCGTAAATTGGACGCGAGGCCGGGGGAACGACATCTCCGTGATTTTGATGCAGACGAAAGCGACTCCGGGTTATACTTGGATTTGTGGCCATTGCTTACGCATGGCAGGTACTAATCCGACTCTTTTTGATCCGTTCATCCGTGTCGCTCCGAGGATATCAAAATGTTACATTCAGAGGCTAGTAGTACTGTGTCGTATATGTACATTAGATCGACTACTATTCAAGAAATTTAGACCGACGTTCAAAGTCACCGTTTGAAAAATGAAAACGCGCGCTTAATTGCGCGCTGAGACGAGTCAGCGAACAAAAAAAAAAAAAACTCAAGACATACCTTGGCCATCTGGGCGATGGCGCGCACGCGAACGCGCGTCGACGGTGTCGCGCGGCCGTGCCTCCCGACGTTGATTCGCTCGTCCCTGCGGCGGGGGCGGTGGTGTCCGCGGAATCGGCGCCCGACGGCGCGTCGTCGTGGCGGGTCGCGCGGGCGTAGTGGTAAGCGCGAGGGGCCGCCGCTGGGGCGGGCGGGTAGACGGAGTATGGTGGTGGGGGCCGCGCTGAGCCGTTTTAGCGCTCTGCCTCACACCAGAATGAATGCTCACTTACCATGTCCCCAGCATTATCTACATCTACTGTCGACCGTATCGCGCCACGAAGGCGCTGTATGCGATGTGGTCGTTGTCTTCTTGCTGCATTGTGGTGGTTGAGGATTAAGAAGCAAATTAAACTTTGGAGAGTCTCGCGCTTTCTATACTTGTCACTCTGCGGGAATATCGATGCCATCGACCTTATATAACCAGTTAATGCTTTTCCTAAACGACCCGACGCGGACACGGCGCGCGAGTAGCGGACGAGGCCGACGCGGACACGGCGCGCGGGTAGGGGGGAGCGATTCCGGGTGCAAGGCGAAACGACCGGCGTGTCGTTGGCGGCCATTCCCGGCGAGTATATTGGTGAGTGGGAGGTGGGATGGCGTAGTGTAGCTGTCGTGCTTGGGCATCGCGCTTGTTTTCGCGTTGGCGTACGGGTTATCGAGTATAAGCGTTAGCGTTTCTGTTTGTGAGCTTAGTGCGTAAAAGATATTTGTGAGGGTCTTCTGTGAGTGCGGGTATTCTGTGAGTGCGTCAGTACACTCTCATATTGCGGAGCCTCGTGGAATACTTATTCGACTTCTTTTTTCTTTTTTCGTCGACACCCTGCATGCGGCTGTGTCCCGTGGCGTAAACGTAGAAGGAGGGTGTGCTAAAAAACAGGGCAGTTAAAAAATGCGTCATACCGGGCACGTAGTCGTGTACGTCGTGCGTACGTTGAACGAGGTTCGGTCGGTGCGGGAGACAGTGATAGTACTCAGCAATTCAAGAGTTGCGCATATAATTTGCCGGTTACCGGTATCGATAGCCCATCGCGACGCAACTGATGCGACATTGCGACCAAATATCGCCAATCGGTTAGTGCGTCCTTTGCTGAAACGCTTCTGTCTGGCACGCATAAACGATTTTTTCCTTTCTGACTTCGTACGCTTCAACATACGTCGCCCCGCCATCGCAAGCACTATGTCTTCTGTCGACAACCAGCGTCGTTCGTCCCTGCCTCCTTATTTTGATTTGTTAGCTTAGCCATCGACAGCTGGTCACATTGATAATCTTAGCGTCGAGGTCCTCCTCCATATCCTCCGACTTTTCACCGTCGTGTTTAGTGCGCGGCCTGACCATTATCGTCGTCTTCTCTTGCGACTCAGCTTGGTGTCTCGCACCTGGGCTGCTGCAGTCGCCGGCGATGCCCTGCTTTGGTCGTACATTCTCGTAGACGATCGCATGGCTCCGTCCACGACATGGATGTACCTGGAACGGTCGAAGGCGTTCCCTCTCACCATATGTCTGAGCCTCGGTCCCACGTCTCAATGGATCGGTGACGACTGGTGGGATCCATTGGAAGTGCGAGACAGACTACCTGTGGTCTTCTCGACAAAATGGGACTTTGTCTTGAATCAGCTTCGTCCTCAGTTTGGAAGATGCCAATGCTTGATGCTTTTAGCCGGAGACGAAACGTCTTCGTACCTCTTGATGGCGTGGCTACGCAGGGTGAAGTTCCCCGTCCTGGAGTCCCTGCAGCTGGTCTTGTCGCCCTACTCTTTCGAGCACCAACGAACGCTGGCTCTTGACGCAGCCCGACCGTGGCTGTTAGGGTTGGATTTTAACTGTGCCTTAAAATCCCGAGCTCAACCGACCTAAGTTCTATTGGAATAGAAAGAGGTGCAGATGGGTTGGGATAAAGACTAGTTGTCCCTCCCATCTGCACCAAACAACTATACAGTACATCGAGATCAAAACGTAAATAATGAGTAGTCAAAGAGTAATTATGATAGCGTCCGTAGTGCCTTACACCCCTCCCCCCAGGACGAGTCTCCGAGTCCGATGAGCAGAAGACGCGGCGGACACGAACCGGCACGGGCTAAGCGTCACGCTGCCGCGGGTCGGTCGGGGGCTGCTCGGCGTTACGCTGCAGCCGCTCCATCCGGTCGCTTGGCGTCCCTCATCTCCACGTCCTCGTTGCCAGGGTGGGGGCGGTAGTTGGTGGTCACGCCCGGGCGGACAGGGCCATGGCGAAGCGCTGGCCAGCGTACTTCTGGCGTCGCGTTCACGTCCATGATCGCGCGCGCGTCATGCGGGAACGCGTCAGAGAAAGAGACGGTGGCAAGATCGACACCATTGCCCCCGAGACGGACGAGCCGGCGTACACGCGCGTAATCCTCGAGCAATGCCGTCTCCGGTGAGTCCGGTGACAATCCGTGTTGGACTAGCCACGCCGCTACGTGCCAGTTGGAGATGTTGATGGCAGAAAATGGGTAGTGCTCCAAAGGCAATGCCGCCTCCGGGTAGCCGCCGAGCTCAACAAATTTTCCATACACTCCGCGCACCGACAGAAGACGCACCGCGCACTTGAGAAATTGGGCGCGGTCGATCGACGTGTCGGTGCGGCGCGGCGCGAGGGCGTTGAGGGTGTTCCATGCACGGAGGTCGTCGGCGCTAGGCGTGGCTATCTGGACCTCGGGAGCCGGCAGGCAGCCCGCGTCCATACGGACACCACGCGGCCACTGGTCGGGAGATATGGACGCAAACCACCGCTGTAGTTCGGCCAGCGACATCGAGGCGCCGTGGGTTGATGCCACCACGCCTTTTCCCGAAGGTGCGTTCTCCGTCAGTATCAGGAGGCCGCCCGAGCTTGGCTGCGACGCGCCGAGGAACGGTCGGTCATTTGCTGCCACCGATTCCTGCGGCTGCGGGCCGCCGAGTACGGCTGGGACGACGACGGCTGCCGGGGGGCGGGTGCCGGGCGCCACACCATAGCGGACGCCCGCCGGCCGGGGTAGGGTCTCCCGCGTGACGTCTTTGAACGCGGCGAGCGCCTGGTTCTGGCGGGCCAGGACGCACAGTTCGCCCACATTGCGGCGCAGGGTCGGATCGTTGCCCAGCCGGTTGACGACGGCATCGCGCATGAAGGCCGCAGCGTGCGCTTGGCCTTTTCCGACCCACAGCAGCAGGTCGTGGGCCTGGCGCACCGTGTGCACTGTGGTGGCGTCGGACCAGGCGCCGTGGACTTCGGGCGTGAGCATGGGGATGGCGCGGTTGAAGTGTTTGCCGCTCGCCTCCTCTGCCAGAGCCGCAGTCCGGCGGGCTGTCTCGGTAGCAGCCCAGTCGCTCGCGAGGAATCCGCGTTCGTCGCGCGCCGCCGCTTCCGCCGCTTCCGTCGGGGTATGGGTGGGGTAGATCGGCAGCCCGTCGCTGTCGATTTCGGCGTCCTCGACATCCGGGGGTAGACGGAGCGGGTCCACTCGTCAACGGGCGGCGGTTGAGCACGGGCCTGTCTGGAAGCTACTGCCGCTTGCCGTAGTCGTTCGTCGTGGTCCACCTGTCGCTCCTTCTGTCGGCCGCGGTAGTTATCGCGGGCGTGTTTAGGGTAGGGGTGGAACTGACGGCGATCACGGGATTCGACGCTGGAGCGCCCATCCCAATGATCCGAGTAGGCGCTAGAGGCCCGACCGCTGGATGACTCCCGGCCATATTGGGAGCGGCTGCTCCCGGGAGAGTAGGACCGCTCGCGACGGGGCGGGTAGCGGTCGTGGCGACGTGGCTGCGGCGTGGGGGATTATACCGAGGGCGGTACTCCCGCCCACGCGGTTCGAAGCGGTGGCGCTCATCATCGCGGCGGTACTCGTCGCGGTATCTCGGGGACAAAAGTCGGTCGACGATAGCACGACTGGTCGCGTCGACGATACCATTGAAAAGGGGGTCGGTCATCACGTCGCGGTATTGTGAGGGGGAAAGAGAGCGGTAGCGAGGGCGCCGGAAGAATCGTTCTGAAGCCATAAAGAGAGTAGATAAGAGAGAAAATGAAACTGAGTCGGCAGCGTGGTATCATGATGGTGTTGAGATCATCAGGTCCGTGGGCCGCTATCCCGCAGGCCTATTGCCCGTTTTGGGCGTGTTACGAGACGCGCGGCAAATCCTGCCACCGCTCGACCCCCATGGCCTCCAGGTATTGGTCCAACGCGGCGCATTCCTCCACGTTGCGCGGAGGTTCCCAAGTGAAGTCTCCGGCCGTCCATTTGACGCGGAACTTCAGCGTCCTTGACCCAGTCCATCGATGGTTCTCGATGGACTCCACGTGCCACTCCTGATCGTCGGGCATCCCGAAGTCATAGAAACGACGTGCCTCTCGGCTAGGGAACATGACTTCGTCGCTCGGTTCCTGGGGTCGGAGCAACGAGGAGTGGAATGTCGGGTGGTTTCGGCGCTTGCGTAGATCTTCGGATAGGGCGAGAGTGTAAGTGGACGTGGCCGGGTGCTGACCGTTATTTCGAACGGCCCGATGAACTTAGGAGCCAGCTTACGCGCGCGCCCCTTCGGTAAGTTCAAGTTCTTCGTGGAAAGGTCACTTTCTGGCCAACAACGTACTCAGGGTCGGGGATCGGTGTCGGTTAGCCTGCACAGTAGACCGGACACGGGCTTCGATAATATTGTCGTGAGCCACCACGATGTTGCCTAGGGCTCCTATCAACGAAATCCGTACGCCTGGCAGTTCGGTGTGCGGCGCCTGACAGGTTCGTCATGCGCGGAAAGGTATCCTCCGTTTAACTCGAAAGGTGCGAACCCTGTGGACGCGTTAATGCTGGAGTTGATGGCAAACTCAGTCATGGGGATCTTGAATACCCAATCCTCTGAGGAGTCCACGACGGCGCGCAAAGATCTGCGTTACGTTACGGATGGCCGCGTTCGGAGGCACACATCCGTCTGCGGGTGGAACGACGTTGAATGCCAATTTGACTCCCGCCAGTCGTGGAGTTCGCGCCAAAATAGCGACGTAAACTTGGGATCTCGGTCAGTGACGATCGAAGATGCGAGGCCGTGCAGGCCTGACGATGTCGCGAAAGAAGATCCAGGCCACGTCGGCCGACGTGCCGTGACCTTCATCGGGCTCAGCGACACCATGCTAGTGAGCCGACATATCACCACCAGGAGATAGTTGTACCCAAGGCACTCAGGGAAACGGGCCGACGAAGTCCATCCCAATAGAGTCCCACGCCGGGTAGGTATCGGCATGCTATGGAGCGGGCCCGAGGGCGCTTTCGGTTGGGACTTAGCCATCACACAAGCCTCGCAAGAAGCGCAAAACTGCGCGATCATCTTGCCCATCTTGGGCCACCAATACCACCGCCGGGCATAGTCGGATGTCCTCACTTCGCCCATGTGGCCAACGGTTCGGTGGACCTCGTCCAGTATGATCTCCGTTCAGCAGGCGGGGACCATTGGACCTGGAGTACGAGGGACGCATAATACTCGTCCCTGCGGTGTTCTGACAGTACAGGAGACCTCCGTCTTCGTGGAACATCGTGAACGCTTCCGGTTTGTCTACCACGTGCTTTAGAACGGGGTCGTTGGAGTATCCGGCCATAATTGCCTCCCGAATGGAGTCGTCGCTCTCAGTGCGCTTGGTCGGCGTTCTAGGATCGCGGAGGGATTCCTCGAGAGTAATTTGGTGGGCTCCATTCCCTGTTCTACCCACTCCTCCGCGTGCTGACTCAGTTCACGGGCCTCGATAATTCGGTCCTCGAGGGGTTCTTTGACTCTTCGAGCGCGTACAGCAGGAGAGTCCTTGGCCAGCTCGGCGGTTCTCAGCGGACCCATGTCCTGCAGCTCGGGGTCCAACCGGTAGTCGGCGTTCACGTATTCCTCGGGCGGGTAGCTATCATCGGGCGTATCATTCTCGTAGAGACGAGACAGACAGTCCGCGACCTTGTTGAGCTCACCTTCTACGTGCACGATGTCAAAGTCGAACCGGGAGAGGTACTCGTCCCAACGTATCAGTCTCCCGTTGACGCCTGAGCGGGCCGCGGTTTAATGCTGGTGAGCGCTTTGTGATCCGTGGCAATGGTGAACTTCCTGCCGAGTAATTTGTCCTCCCATTTCATCAGGGGCTCGAGGATCGCGAGGGCTTCCTGTTCGTAGGTTTTATACGAGCGTTGGGCGGACGTGAATTTCTTGGACATGAATCCCGCCGGCCGGCATGATCGCCAGTCCTTGCCTTGGCCGTACATGGCCCCATTCCTCCCACCGACGCGTCACCAATGACCAGATGGGCTCAGGGTTGTTCACGTCGATCGGCCGAAGCACGGGCGTCTTCCGGACGATGGCCTTGATGCGTTCGAGGCAAACCTGATGGAACGGTCGCCATACAAACGGTTGTCCCGACTGACAGATGGATTCGAGTGGGGCCGTGAAGTGCGCGACGTTGGGGAGAAACTGGGCTAGATACTGGATGAGCCCAAGGAGACGCTGCACCTCGTTAAGGGATCGAGGTGGTCTCCATTCGAGCACGCGGGTTAGCTTATCGTCGTCGGCGTGCAGGCCCAGATGATCAATCCTGTGCCCAAGGCAGTCCATGTTGGTCCGAGTACAAGTCACATTTCTTAGCACTTAGGAACATCTTCTGCTCGCGAAGTCGAGCGAACACAATACTGAGGTGGCGTTCATGGTCCTCGATAGAGTTGGAATAAATGAATATATCATCTAAATACACATGAACGAATTCCCCGATCACATCGCGAAAGATCCAGGTCATGAGTCGTTGGAAGGTGGCGGGAGCGTTGCAGTCGCCCTGTTGCATGACATGCGAATACGCCGTCCCGAATGGGGTGGCAAAAGCGGTCTTGCGGACGTCGTCGGGAGCCCACTCGTATCTGCTCGTACGCATCCGACATGTCGATCTTCGACCGGAAGGCGCTCGGGCCACATCCATGCGGATGGTGTCCTGGTCGGGGAATGGCGTAACGTCTTTGACGGTGTTCTCGTTCCTCTGCCGAGCGTCTATGACCGTAACGCAATCCGTTGTCCTTCTTGGGGAGGCATAGCAATGGGGCGGCTTGGAGCGGCGGGGCTGACATAGATCTTTTCCCGGAGTTTGAGGGCGGAGTGACTCCGGACAGCGGGGCATGTGATAGTTGTAGACCTTATCCTCGTCGATGAGCTTGATTTCGTGGTTAATTGCCCTGAACGGTGGAAGTGTCAAAGGGATCGGCCCCAATAAATCTTGACAGGAGTCGATCCACTGCTGACGAAGCTGGCTCACGCGAGATTCCTGGCTAGGGACGTCAGTCGTCGCAGCGCGGGCGTGAAAGAACCGCAGAGGTTCGGACGTACAATCCGAGTCCCACTCAGAGCGTTCGACGAGGTAATCGTCCGTAAGGATAATCACCGGGGCAGTCGAGGAGTGGGGCCGTATTACGTCTCGAACGCGAAGGCCAGGAAGCTGTCGGAATTTCGCCCCTGTCCTCAAAGCGGGTTGTCCATGCCGCCACCAGTCGGGTGAGAGTGGGCCCGGGATATGGCGGGTACGGGAGCGGTTCACCCGGAGGGTCGTCATCGAGGTCGTCGCCGTCGTCCTCGTCCAGCGCGGGCAGGTCGTCCTCGTGGATGTCCTTCTGGCCGTCTACCAGAATTCGGGCTTCAGCCTCAGATAGTAAGACGAACGGGGAGTCAGAGTCCAGCGAGGGGAGTATGGAGTGGTCGAGCTCATCGAGCTCCGCTACGGTCACTCGTGGGTGAGGATGGATCCATAGCCGAGCCTCTGACTCGGGAAGTAAAAGGAAGGGGCACCCGGGAGGAAGCACCGGTCTTGATATGAGATCGTCGGCGTCCGTCTCTTCGAGGATGGAGACGATCGTCCGGCAATTAAGGGGGAGGTTACAGTAAAAAGGGGGTATCTTCCCGAGGGGTCGTCGCGGTATGGCTCACGGGTTCGCCATCCGAGGCCCTGTCAATCGGTACAGGGCAGGGCCCAGCAGCTAGTCACAGCGAGCGGAGCGAGCGGCCACTCTTGGTCTCGCGACGGCTTCGCGGCTTATTCTGAGGGCCGCCTCCTGGATGGTGGTCATAGCTTTGATGACGCGTCCCTCGGGGAACCGGATCTCGCGAGTCTTGAAGTCCAGGATCAAGCCGTGCTTTGAGCATGAATGGGGTACCGATGATGCCGTCGTACAGATCTAAGTTGGCAATATCGAAGTAGGCGTGCCCTCGAATACCACCAAAGTCCACCGGCGGCCGAGTGCCGAACGTGATCGTCGACTTACTCCCTCGGCACCCAGTTGCAAGGTAACCTGCTCCCGGAGTTTGAACGTCCTGCAACCCGCCACCCGCGCGAATTCAGGGGTGACGGAATCGATGTTGCTGCCGGAGTCAAACAACACGTAAGCCAGCACGCCTCCAATGTCGACCTGAGCCGATAGGCACTGGAGATCACGCCTGAGCCTGGTAGGTTGCTCGTTGTCCAGCACTTCCTTCCTATTGACATTGGACAGGCGCTCCACTACTTTCGCGGAACGACTGCCGGCTTTCCCTCGGTGGTACCCGCAATGGCCATGCGCAACTCGGGCACGTCCATTAGCTCCTCCGAGGGCTCATCGAATAGAGCGAACCTCTCGTCGTCGGATTCCGTGGTTACGTGGGCGGGAAGCCCGGCGCCTGCTGGGGAATTCCCGCTTCCGTCCTCCACGTTCTCATCCATAGTCTCCGAGCGTCTTCGAACACCTCGTCATCACTGGAATCGGGGAGTCCGGGGACTAGGTGGGGGCGTATCCAGGTCGGAAACGCCCAGCGGCCCGGGGACTCCAAGATCCCCGTAATCGGGAGTGTCTGCCCGTCCATCGGAGTCTGCACCGGGGTCGGACGCACTCCTCATGGCGTACCTCCACGCCTCCGTGAATTCCGCTGACGGGGTTCCTCGGATTCCAATGTATACCGATTGTCGTTTTCCCTCGACAACTGGACCTCGCGCGGCGTCAATCCAGTCGAGACATTCGACTAACACCTGCATGTGCTCTTCGAGCATATGGAGGGTGCGATGACTCGACGCGTTGGCGATAAGGAGGGCTCGGCCGGTAGTGGTTGACGGACGACCGAACAAGGACTCGCGGATGTCGTTGCGCAAGCCCCGGAGGTCACGTTCGACCGTGGCGACATGGCCGAGCGCTTCGTTCACCGCCTCGCGCTCGGCGACAATCGAAGCCCGAGCATCAGCCAGTTCTTTGGGCGGTCATCAAGACTGGATCGCCTCATCGAGGTGCGTCAGGGCCCTGAGTCCGCTCGTGTCCACCCGCTGAGCGATCAGTCTATAGTGCTCGGCAGCTTCGACCGTCATGATGGCCTCCCACTCGTCGAGGCCGAACGCGTGAGAGGTCCCTCTCCGTGGGCGTCCTGGAATCCTTGGGCCAGTTCCGAGAAGGACGGATCGTCCTCCGCGGGCTCGTCAGAGGGCTGGGCATGCATGGAGTAGTACCGGAGTCGAATCGACCCTAGGCGACCCGCGTCCGCCTCCTCGTCCTCATCGTCAGGAATTTGGAGCTCGGCGAGGTCAGCGGTTACCTCCTCCATGTCGTCGTCGGCGTCGAACTGAGCGCCGCCCCAGCCTTCTTCTCTGGCGCCATCTTGGCGATCTGTCCCCGCCAATTCCTCATCGTCAGCTACATAGCTGTCGGGAACCCGTTGGGCAGCCACGCGTGCCCGATCCGCGTATCGGGGACATATGGGGTCGCTGCCTATGTGGCCCTTGGCTCCGCACTTAAAACAGGTCTTCTCCGAGTGGGATTGGCCCCGACCGGCGTCGACGGCTTTGGAGCTACGGAAGGTGTCCCTGGATTCGCTGGCGCGTTTCTCATTGCTGGAGCTGAGGGTCTACTGGTGGTAGCGGCGGGTTTAACGGTCCCACTGGTCTTGGCGGGAGTGCCGGGATGGCGATTAGATTGGTACCGGCCCGTCCCGCGAGATGTCAAATCGGCGTCCCACAATTGGGCCGCCTGGACCCGAATTTGCTTAATCGAGGAGTAAGCCTCAGAAATTCCCCTCAACGTTTTCAGGTCGTCGTGCAACGGGGCCGGGATGAGAGCCATGAATCTCTGCTTAATTATGATGTCAGGCATCGGCTCGCGCATACGTCTCGAGCAAGCCTCAAGGTCCTCTAATAATTTGATCGGGCCTTCTTCTGACCTGAATCGAATCTGATTGAACTCGCGGAGAGCGTGTTGAACGGTAGCAGTCGTAACGAAACGACGGTGGAGGGCGCACAACATCCCCACGAAATCACGAGGTAAATCGGGTTCGTGCGACTCGTGGGCTACAAACTCTACATACCAATCTAGGGCAACTCCGTCCAGCATGTTCTGGAGCACAGATACCCGGTATTGGTTTTCGGCGTGACCACCTCCTCCGTACAGCATGGTCTTCATCCACGCGGCGACTTTCTCGACCCACTTCATGAATTTTCGGTGGTCGTCTACACCCGAGAACTTCTCCGGAGTATCAATCTTGGGGGCTTGAAGTGGGGAGGCAAGCTAAGTGCTTTTCCCAAATGGTAGTCCACCACCGCTCTGATTTTATCCTCGGTCTCAGCTCGGAACTCTTCGAATATATCGCCTTGGCCGTCTCCATCTCCTGTCGCAGTGAGATAACCCGTCATGGCTACACTGTTATACGGCCCAGGGCGAGTAGGTTCACTATCCAGATCGGATTGGTGCTGACGGCGGGGTGCAGACGATATACTTCCGTAATCCTCGAAACGCGCGGTAAGTGGGCGGGGAGGCGCATTCGGCGTATCTCCCACTGCGGGATTCGCATCCACTCGGAACGCGGCGGACACCGCTTCTCGGCGACGCAGGGTGGAATCAGCACGAGCATCGAATTGGCCTTGGGTTTCTCCTGCCCGCCGAGGTTGGAGATTGGCGTTGACTTCAGTCGCTAGTCCATGGGGAATGGGGCTCGCGGCGGTGGGTCGAATCTCCGGTACGGTGGTTACCCGGGGGGAGGAAGATCGAGCGGCAGCGGCCGAGGCTACGATTCCCCGATAGCCCGTTCAGAGGCTCCGAGGGATTGTAGTGCGGCTACATTATCCTCGACACACTTATTAAGCGAGTAGTTCGATCGGCAAAGTCGTCATGCATTTGTTGAAAATGATCCACTACCTCATCTCTGAATTGAGCCAATTGATGGTGCCCTTGCACGTTATAATTCAAGTGGTCAGAAAGTACAGCGGTAGTCGACAGCAGCCGTTCGCGACCAGTTACCAACGCCCCGCGGATGCGATTGAGCGCCGAAAGCTGGTCAGGCGTCAACGCGTCCCCTTGCAATTCTTGTGCCAGTCCGGCCAGTCCCGCCTCGGCGCCGCCAAGGGATCCGGTCGTCTCGCCTGTCCGATTCGACTGGGCGAGGTCGGATTCTTCGGAAGGGGTGGTGTGCAGCGTGCTCGTTCGGGGTTGGCCGCCGTAATTGCCGGGGAGTATTACGCTGTCGTCACCAATAACCTCGATGACGATTCCGGTTTCTTCCTCGACGAGGTTGTATGTACCGTCGGAATACCGGACAACCCGACCGCGGAGCGGGCGGGGTGCTCCCGGCGACTCGTTACCGAAGGGAGCCGGGTTCGAGGATAGTGTGGATCGGGGCCGACCAGGAGTCGTGTTTCCTGGCGTGCCTCCGATCCCGGTGGTGTCCCTATGAAACCCGAACGAGTCGGGTCCCAAAGATGTCTGTCGCCGAGGCATCCGGACGTTCCTATGGTTAGGGGACGATGGAACGGATCCACCGTGCACCGAGGATTCTTGGTCTCCTCGGGTCAGTGCGGAAACGAATGGGGTTGGCCGCTGGTCGACGTTGGTGCCAAGTGAGGGGGGAGATCGCGTTCTCGGCGCCAACTGTCGTTGGCAGGGCCAGGAGAGGGCATCCGTGCGTTAGTGGATGCCATGGGTGATTTCGATGGACTTGTGAGTAGTCGTCGATTCTTTTGAAGAAGCGCTCCAGAATTTGGAGCCAATAGGGTTGAAAAAAGTGTTAGGGTTGGATTTTAACTGTGCCTTAAAATCCCGAGCTCAACCGACCTAAGTTCTATTGGAATAGAAAGAGGTGCAGATGGGTTGGGATAAAGACTAGTTGTCCCTCCCATCTGCACCAAACAACTATACAGTACATCGAGATCAAAACGTAAATAATGAGTAGTCAAAGAGTAATTATGATAGCGTCCGTAGTGCCTTACAGTGGCCATGGCATGTACCGTCCTTTGGAGACAGCGGGGTCCCGAAGCTGCGCGTCTTCAAATGGCACTGCTGTTTTGCGTTGTGGACGCACACTCATCTCTACGACAACCTGACGCACCTTAGTCTGCAAGAATTGGGCGACGATCCAGCACCTACAGCGAGCGAAATCTTCGCTGTTCTGAGAGCTGCCAGGCGCCTGACGTTCTTGAGGATGGCCGAGGTGTCCTTTGACGATAGGGTGTCAACCACGCTCGATATGGAACGTGCTATCCTTCCACAACTCAGCCATCTCATGTTTATCTGCAACACCCCGCAGTCCATCTGTCTTCTTTCGTTCTTGGACACCCCCGCGCTCAGACAGCTATACCTGACGTTCGACGGGGAAACATTGCTGCCGGACTTCGTGCATCACTGCTCGCATATGCTGCGGGGCGTGGAGGTAATTTACTTGCACGTCACCTCCACACGTGCCGAAGACCTCGCGCTTTTGTTGGAGCGCTCTCCAAACATTCTGTCCTTCGACACTCGTAACTCTGCTCGGTGGGCCCAAGTCAGCCTTTCCTTCTATGCGGTTATGCGTCATTATCGAGACGTCATACAAGTCCCTCACCTTAGAGCGGTCTACTTTGACGACTTTGTCGAGGAACGATTAATGGGACCAATGCTTTCAATCGCTCGGTCGGCGCGATTTGGCGATCCCGTGTTTGCTATCGTTGCGAGCTCCGTACCCCCCATGGACGAGGAGATATGTGTTCCGACGTATCATTGGTTGGACAACGATGGGCTTCTCAATAAGCGACCGGTTACCTGGGATGAAAACGAGTTTCTCTTTAACTGGTAGACGTTGTGTACGGCTGTGCAAAATAAATTGCTCCTGCGACGTCGCTCTGGGCCGCCCCGAGTCGTAATGCATGTCATACGAAATCGATAACGTGCAAACATATCGGTGAGAAGTACCATGTCAATCGTGGCCACTTCGCAGAGTGTACCATGTTCCTTCCTGGTCGTAGCGTGGAAAATGTAAAGCGAAGTACTTGACATATGGACGGAAGCAAGCGGCACCGTGAAGTGAGGGCATGAACATAGACAGAGATTTAAAGAATGTCCGTAAATTGCCGGTTACCGGGATCAAGAGCCCGGTCCATTGGCGTATACTACTTGGCTACTCAATATGCTAAAGTGGCACGAAGATCGTCTAAAGTACTCAAGTTTTCCAGCCCGTGCTGCCAGCGCGTAACCTTAGCAGCAACTATACTCTTGTACATATCCTTGTCGATACGCTTCCAGTCGCTTTCCGTACGAAAGCCGTTGTCCACGTAGCGACACACGTTACCCGGGGTGTAATGTACCAAAGACGTTCGCTCCTCGAAGCCGCGAATCGCCACATTGGAGTGAGACAAAACGGCGGAAGGGAATAGTATGAGGCTACCGGGGGGAAACTCAAGCAAGAGCTTGAGGTCCCAGAGCACGAGGTGGCCTCCCTTCGTGTGGTCGAAGTGACCGAGCGCTTGCACTGCGCACATTTCGCCTGCCTTGTCGGTCCAGTCGCGATGCTTTACGGTTGCGGCCCTGGGACCGAAATTGACCGCAAGCGACGTAAATACTGAGGTCGGGAACGTGCGAGGGAAACCAAGCGTGCTCGCGATGAGCTTAACGCGACGATGGGCGTCGGCGTATATACGAGGGAACCATTTGGCGAGGGAAGCTGATTGTATAATCAATGAGAGTAAGGTTTGGGTGCTAACACTCACCACTAACCTGTGCGGCTACACGCCGCACGTCCCGATCCGCTCGAATACGCTTGACGAAGCCGGGAGCAGCGCCTTCCATCCACGACATGTCGGACATCCCGTTCCCATGATAGCAGCCGAAATTATAAGAGAGGACTCCCCGATGAGAGTCCCATACCTTCTTCCCGTTAGATACGTTCGGCCACTCGCGACGGATAGCAGCGTGACTCCGATCCACAGCCGCCTGCCAGCCTAGGATCCCGAATTCCTCCCTGACGGCAAAGACCCGATCTTCCCCGTCAGTCAGAAAAGTAACGCCGCTGGATAATGCATGTCAGAAGGATCGTAGAGCGAAGCAGTTCCCACTCACGGGCCATTCTTAGCGGGCAATATAGTGAAACCGAGGGCCAAGAAGTTCGCGAGAGTGGTGGGCGCCGGCGCACGAGGGTCGATGTCAGCGAGGGCAGGGTATCTGCGAGCACCAGCCCGTTCGTTGAGCGCCGTATAGCCACTGCTGTCCACGGGCAGTGCGACTAAAACGACGGTGGACACAATAGGCTCCGCACGAGCTCTTACGTGGTCGAGCAGCGGAGAGGACTTTCTACCGACATAGCCGTCGTCCACCTTCTGCTTGGCGCGGCGAAGCTGACGACGGTCCTTACGGGTACGCCCCTCGCGAGCGGATGTGGCGGCGTTGTCGTCGTCCATGTCGAAATCACTCTTAGCCTTACGGCGCTTTCGCTTGTCCACATGAGGCTTGTGACGGATATCTTCAACCTGGTGTGTAGGTTCCGCAAGTGCAGGCGACACCGGCGCGAAACGCTCAGCAGTGGAAGCTGTGTTGTTGTGAGCGTGTATGAAGTAGTGCAGCATGCAAATACACACCGTTAACGCCTGAGAGAAGCGACACTTGTTCGACGTATTGCATGTCCACGTCAGTGAGATCGCCGGTACCGGTCGCAAGAACGGTATCGACGTCGTCTGGCAGCCGCTCGTCACCAGGATGATCGCTAAAAACGAGGCCACGCAAGAGTTTGGCTATGTCGAACGACACTAGTCGCGCCATGCTCGTGTCCTATCAGAGTATACAATGAGACATCGTTAATGAGGATGTAGAAGCGTATTGGATACCTACCATTATAAAATCTGCCGTAGCGGTAAGGAGTGCCTCGGGAGTCTGTGGGTCCTGGAGTAGACTTCCACGGCTCAACCAAGTGCGAGGGGAGTTTGCGTTCGTATTAAATTCCCCTTTATATATATGTGGAGACCGCAGGAGACCGGATATCGCGTACTCGTACGGCTGAGCGATCATATGGGTTCGCATTGTCGCGTATCCATATGCATCACCATCAGAATTCCAGTGTTATCGCTTGTATTCATCTATACAAGAGCGAAGCCGAACATGATTACATCGGGGTCGCAAACGTTTCAGTATTAATGGATCTCGATCACAGGCTCCGTTGAGAGGATATCGAGATTAAGTATCTAATGGAGGTGTACAAGGTGTTATCGCAGATCAGGCAACATGCTCCGCAGTCGCGCGACTTTTCCGCGGTACATTCAGGGTTATACACTCCATCTTCTCGCGTCGTGAGCGTCGCGAAGCAAATGTGCTCTCGGCCGCGGCGAGTGATCGTACTGGATCGGTAGGATGTCCGCTTTTAGTGAAGGCGAAAAAAAAACATGAGGAGTTGTCGGAAAGCATGTGACGGCGGCAAAGTGAGGAGCTGAAAGAGCGCAGTCGGCTCACGGCGCGGACGCTCAATTCGTTATCGGCGTGAATGGACTTCACCGTTGGAGATTTCGAAGCGCCCGTCGTATACTTAGCGTCTGTATATCGGTGTTGTGTTCGATCGTGATTTGCAGATGATTGGTACGATATGCACATATTGTGGTTTGCTCGAGAGTATGAGTCTGCTGGATAAAGATATAACAGAGCAGGACAGCGCTTCACAGTAAGCTCATGTGTCCGAGCCTTGTCACAGTTGATGCAGTTCGAGCGGGATGTGGAAGTCCGCGCCGGCAGCGATAGAACACAATGTTATGGTTTGAGCGTACTTCGCATGCGTACTAGCGAAGAGCGCGTGGTTGCTGACCGTCAACCTCACAATATAATTAGTTGTGGCTCGTTACGGTGACTGAGATACATCATCAACTCACTCGTAAGTCGGAGATCAGCCATCAGCGGGCGCTTGGACGAACTTCAAGAGCGCAGCAGCGCAAATACCATCTTACCTTACGATGGACGAACCACCGACACAATGTAATTAATAATGATATGCGGATGGACGTGTACATACTTCGTCAGTGTCGATACATAACCGACACGCGCTTGAAGTTGTGACTATGACGATACAATACAAGCCTCAGGTATAACAGCTGATATTTAGAGTGTGTATACTATGTAGCAGCATGCGTTGATCTGATTGTACTATGAGTTGCTGCTCATCAGAGTGAACAGAGACTCCTACAACTCACTCGTACTCCTAACAGTGTCCATCGTTGATTGAACAACGTCCAGAGCCCGGAGTGCCGGCAAGCATATGTGCGGCAGTGCCCTCCTTTCACTGTGCGTCACACCCACTGGCGGTAAGACGTAGTTGACCAGCGTAGCCGTGCGAATACAAGCACATCGGACAGCACACAAGTGACTGACACGAATGAGCCACAGTTTGTTCGAAGAATAGGTATGAAGGACTGCACATACCAACGTATAGTTGCTACTACACTTAAGTCTGACGTAGAGTCAAGCGTCAAACGGCACAAATATATATCAACAAAATATAAACATAGTAAAATATGCAGGTACGCTGCTATGTAGGCTTATGTAGGCCATAGTATGCGGAAGGTCGACGAGGGCTTCACGATAACGATATGCGTTCAAGAAAGACGTATTTATTCAGTTGCCACACATATACAATGTATTCAAGATAGTATTATGTCTACAAGTGAAATACAGCTGGTACTGGTACGAGTATTTCAAGACCATCAACTGCCGAAATCGTGCTCGAGTCTCATGGGGATCACTGCAGCTCTTCCAAAGATGTCGTAGAAACTCTGTGTGTAATATAGAGATACGCGGCGCTCCAAGGCGTGAGCTGTTGCACGGTCCCAATCTGTCTCGATTTTGGCTATATCAATTTCTCGAGGACGTGGGCTCGGTGTTCGCCAGTCACACATGAGTTTTGCAATGCTGATGATATGAGGAAGCCGTTCCATGAGCCGTATTGCCGCCAAACCCTGTTTGCTCTCCGCGAAACTCAAACCGATCATTGCTGTGCTGGCAAAGCACTTCCGGCATTCGTCTGAACGATCAAGAGATGAAGCCTTTGCGTCCAATGCAAGAAATTCGTAGCGGAAATTCATCTCTGCCAGTTCCCAAAGGATCTCTCGTACCCGATGTAGGTGGATCGGAGGCGTTGCTTCTGGTGCGACAGGAAACTCGGCCAAGGCGTCTATACCACACGCCTTCATCGCTGGAGCCAATACATCTTCGATGCGGATTGTACGCTCTAACATACGAGTACCGTGCTTTCCTTGTTTGACAATCTTTCCCAGCAAAAGATCGCGCCACTGTTGAGTAGTGAGGAGAGCGTGCTGGACGTGTGGCACGGCGAGGCGATACATCAACGCGTCCCGTAGCAAGCTATAGTGATGATAATATACCCGTCGTCGGCTTTCGTCGGCAGCGGAGGCGAGTAAAGCGGGTTCGGGGAATATGTAAA
This sequence comes from Panellus pusillus, assembly GCA_013387415.1. Taxonomy (NCBI): domain Eukaryota; kingdom Fungi; phylum Basidiomycota; class Agaricomycetes; order Agaricales; family Mycenaceae; genus Panellus; species Panellus pusillus. The sequence goes on from QVIE01001508.1 coordinate 29,577, forward strand.
GCTGCGGAGTATCTGTACCGCAGAGGGAAGGGTGGCTCCTATCCACTTTAGCAAGCGCTTCGGCCCACGCAGCCACCGTTGCAGGCATCTCCGGGCTGTCGAAAACGATGTATTTGTCGCGGGCCTGCTTCGCGTCGGGGTTCAGAGGTTGCAGTGCTTTGGTCGCTCTTTTTTGTGCTCGCAGCTCTGCATCTACATACTTATCGCTTTAGTTGTGTGACGAGCAAACGAGAGAAAGTGGACGTACATGGATTGAGAGCTTTTTTCTGATGCGGTTTGTACAAGTTTGACGTCCCGCGCGTAGATGACGACGACCGCAAAGCAGAAGCCGATGTGCCCACAGGTCTTTGCACGTTGACAGCGGGATGATTGTCGTTTTGAAGGAACGGGTTGGTAAACCACGGAGTGGCTCTCGTGAACAGCGTTAACGCCCGTAGTCGGTCATCGAGCGCATCGCCGGTCTCTATAGGTGAGAAATCAAGTGCAAGTTCCAACTCCATAAAGTCTTGCGGCGCATGGGGTCTGACAACACGGAGTATATTCTCGTCGGAGAAAACGGTCAGAGGCCGTAAGAACCAATAAGGCAATCCAGCGAGGCAGAACAATTGAGCTATCTCAGGGTCTTGTGTGAAGACCCCGATGCAATCATCGGGCGTACGGCGTTCGGAGTTTGGATTGTCGATACGTGGCTTGTAGACGGCGAAGTACTGTAACATTCCCCATAGCTCTAAGAAATGTCGTTGCAGACCCGTAACATTCAAACGCATTCGCGTGTATGTAGCTGGAATGTCGCTTAGACGCTCTAAGCTCAGACCAAGGCATTGCATTAGTTGAGGGAGCAACGGAGAAGGTGGCATGCGATTTGGAAGGGAATGAATGTAGTCCTGGCATCTTGCGAGCAATTCGTTGACTGGTACAGCGAGCTCTACAACGCGACTGTTTGCAAGCTTGCCCATCGTTCGTGTTGCGCTCATGCCGGTGACAAAATCAGCGGGTGTGGGATCCCACCACATCACTCCAATATCAGAGACGCTGGAAGTCGACATAGGCGATTTTGGTATAGCGCCGAGATGCGGATACGTTGGAGTGAAGAGCTGGGGCCATATAACGGGATCGTCAGAGCCAAACCGCATGTCGGATCGAAGGAGTATATGTTTAGAATCGATAGGGGCGGGAATTGGCACGTAGCGCGCATTCGTGACGACGAAGTACTGATTACCGGCCAATTCACAGTACGCAGCTACGTTTCCGTCCCATGGACGTAGTCTGGCTGCGGGCCCGTTTACAACGACGCGTTTAACGAAGCGTATGATAAGTACATACCAGCTGGCTGCCGATTGCGCAACAAGTCGATTCCACCAAGTACAGAGGGCGCCTCAGATGGGATCCACGACGCTACATGAAATTGTTAACGTGCCAAAGGTACGTAGGATTTGTCGCCTTACGCTCACCACGGTCAGTCAGCTTCATTCTGTACGAACAGTCGAACCGAGCGCAGGCAAATGAAAAAGGGTCAGTATATGATATGAGGCTAGCGTCAAACCACAGTTTATGCAAAGGCTACAAGCCGCTGAGTATTTCCAAGCGTAAAGCCCAGAGCAGTGAACAATACGGTATATGGCAAGAAGCAGTGGGTCAAACACGCACCCATAATGATGCGATCATAGGTTTGTAGACATATGACTTGTATGGGTAAAAATGCGTAACCGATTCATTCGAACGACTCGTGCCCGTTGCATCTTGCCATGCACGATTACCATTACCATCCATCGGAGCAGCCGACCATGGTACTCGTGTACTGTGCCTGCCAGCTTTACGCTGGTGTCAATACACGACTTTTTGTCGTAGGTACCATATCAGCCACGGGTTACCTACCGGTCGACCATATGTACGTTAACGTAGTAGCAAGGTCAGAGAGCGATCGCATACCTCGTATCCTCCAGCAAGTATACGCACTGCGTACGTTGTCAACACACAGCGTGTGTATTCCCCATTTAAACTTGTGCACTTGTGAGGCGAGCAATTTGAACTGTACAAGGTTGGTAAAGCAATATTAAAGAGCCGGACTAGATGTGGTATCCTCTTGTAAGCTCCCCATCAAAACGTGTACGGTATGCGAGAAATTTCTTGACAAGGGTTCGAAGAGGTACGCATCGTATTTCAATCCTGTATCGTGTATATTACAATTAGTTCACATTGGGTGGTACAAGAACACGCATGTGCTGAACATCCGCGGTATAAACATCCTCGCACTCTTTGTACATGCTAAGTGGCAAGTCATTGTCAAGCTCTTCGTCGGCGTAATACAAAGGAAAAGACCGATGCCGGAGGTTTATCGTGACATATACGACAGCACCCTTGAGCCGGCTACCGTAGTCGTTCGGATGGATGAGAAATCCATCATAGTCATAAGCTGGAAGGCGGAAAACATTATGGGTCGGTATAATTTTGGCTAGGTCGATCTTGGCTTGCGAGGATACGACCGGCCAGCGCTCGATTGGAATTGCTGTACTCTCCTCGGACTCGTCGGATGTCTCGGAAGATTTGGTCTGAAGAAGGTGATAAGGTAAGGAACACATGGAAGGATGCGATATGAAGAGCCGAAGATTATACCTCGAAAAGAACATGCTGTATATTGATAGAGCCGACGGGTGAAAGGTCTCCGCTAGGAGGCTCTGCCTCGTTGTACTTGTACGGGCTTAAGCCCACTTTCGTCGCGAAAAAATGAAGGTTATCCAAGACACGACTGAAGTCGGCAGCGAAAGGTCCGGTATGCTGCGCGGGTGGCGAGACTAGCAGCGCCCTGAGTCTAAGGTCCGCAAAATGCTTTCTGTCATTAGTGGGTCCAGTCCAGTTGGCATCTGCATCCATGCAAAATCCGTCGCTCGCCAGTAGAGCGACCATTGTGAGCCCCACTGGCTCCTTCGTAGATCGAATAACGAGAACGTCATCATATTCTTCGTGACCCCATACAACCTCGTCACGAATATCGCTTCCGCCAAGGTAGTATGTGGTGTTGTAGACCTCATCGATAAAAGCGGGGGTGATCATGGTACACGCGGTACGTCGTGTGGTGGAGGAAGGATGTGGGGGACGTTGAAGTAGTACTCGCGATCGCGCTGCTAAAATCCGAAGCACGTACGGCTGTTATATTTCTACGGCACAAGGTGTTATTTGGCATGGGACCTTTCAGTACCGTTCGGTTGTTCTACTGGAGACCTGCCGAAGAAATTAGTGATACCGATAACATCTCATGTATCATGGATGCTTCTGTTCGATTGCTCGGTATCAAATACGGATCGGATGAATTCGAATCGGATACTGATACATCTAAATCCGTACCAGTTATAATCTGAGAAGTTAGAATACGAACAAGGGTATGCGATTGGTCTACATCCATTACTTGATTGCTACCGAGGAGGGGCGACGATTCGGATGCGTTCAGACGTTTTGGCGATCAATATCTCGAGAGAGACCTCGCAAGTAGATCGCAGCGCACAGCGTATAGGTACCGCGTACATGAATTTCATGCCTGGTCAGAAAACTAAAATATCCCAGAGGAATCGTTCCCCGGCCAGTGGTTATTCCATCATGGTACCAGGCGAGACCGTCTTTATCTACAACCATACAAACGAAGTGTTTGGCTACGTTAGAGTGGTATATCAGACCTTTAAGCTTCCAAGTGACTTCGTCGCCTTGAACATCCAGGGTGAGCTCTTCTTCGACATCGACATATTCATATGCAACGCCCAACAATAACAAAGCAGGTACGTCTGTCAACACACTTTCGCGTGTAAGACCCACCCCATTGCCAGGTGTTGAGCAATCATGGCAGCGACTCGATGTCAAGCCATGAAGATAATTCCACAACCACTCGCTCGTGGTTAGTCCATCCGGATATAAGAATTGAATGGAGTCCGTGCGATAAATAGTCAGGTACATGTGTAAAGCATCTATTGCACGATCATCTGAATAACCACATCTAACACAGTACAACGTGGCACTGCCATACGCACGATCCGCACATACAGCACTTAACAAATCGTCAATGTATATAGGTCTTGACCCCAAGGGGAACTTGATAGGCTGTAATTTATGCAGTACGTCCCTGATAAAATTTCTCGCAACTTCGGGTGAAGACGCATTGATCATCATTGTCGCCCATCCAGCTAACAGAGGTGAGCATTCCGCCAGTATAACGGACGATTGTACCCAATCGTCTTTGCACGCTTCGATTAGCGGAGTGAGTAAAGCGTCGTACCCGCAGCTATGGTTTATATCGTCCCATATCAGACCCACGGGACCATTATCAACGACGTTCCGACCACGCACTGCACGCGAAGATGGCGTACGCACTGATTCGAGCCGCATAGTCGGCGACGTGGGAGACACTAATTGTATTCCTACTGGTATTGCACGCGAGATGTCAGGCTGTGTATCGAGTACACTTCTATGCATCTGAGGTGTGTGTACGATGACAGCGACTTCGTCGGAACCGATACTATTATCAAGTTCACGCATAAACGGTAGCGCCTTTGCTTTTTTTGTTGGAGACTCGCAATCTGCTTGGTCCCGGGCTTTACGCTTTGAGGGCTCGCCTCTGCTCAGATCCCGTGCTCTCGTAGCATCGTTGCTATGCCAGTTATCGTACTGAGGGCGGTCAAGAGAAGTCGAGTCGATAGAAGGATCGAAGCGAATTGCGGGATGCAAGTGTGCTGGATCGCCGTTGTCTTTCTTCCACAGGCGATACGCGTGCAATAGCTGACCGCGATATACACCAGATACCTCCCTAGGCAATTTGTGCTCGTATCGAAGACGAGTGATCTCATCGAGTAGTTCGATCTCTCTGAATTCCTGTCGTAAGTAACCAGAAATGCCTCTGGTGATTTTACTTGTATCAAACGCTTGAAGGATCACGGTATCACTTGCAGTGAAACCACGCGACAGAGCAACGTATATGGACATATGATTTTTACAATTGTTAAGATGTACGCAATTCTTTTCCCGAGATTTTCCCTGAGAAGCATAGTCAGTCATGGCAAAGTTCAAAGTTACCAGACATTGCTCTCTGGTGACTGTCAACACGGTGTCGTCGGGCAGTAGGCAAGTGATATCCGTAGATTTTTTTGTCAAAGGAACAACGTTCTTGGGTAAGTCGGGTAGTTCGATTTCACGCGCGGGATTGACCAGCTCAACGAATAAGGTGTCTAATACACGCTGACCGTGACGACCTATAGAGTCGTTCCAGCCACGAACGATGGCCTCCTGCCCCTTGGTGATACACAACTCCGTAGCGTCGTTCGAGCGCAGCATAACTGGCATACCGATGCACAAACTAAGACAGCCAGGCACATGCTCGTTCGTGCAGGCAGGAGATGCGTTCCATAGATATCGTCGCAAATTAGGACCAATGCCCTTGAAGAATGTTTGCTCACAATGTTTCCATTTCTTCTTGTCAGGCTGACGCGAATTCAAGCTGTCGGAGGAGTAGAAATGTGTCAACTCTTGGCCTGTATCTTGAGCAAATCTAGCAGCTCCCAAGTCATTGATTACGTCTTTGTGTACGTTCCACGAAGTTATGATAGATACATTTCGAAATTTCTTGCTATCCAAGCGTGGATGTCCAGGGCGGTCAGATGCGATCCGGCTACGTATAAAGTCAATGTCATCAGGTGTACAGGCCGCATACCTCATGTTTTCGAGGGCAGTTCTCAATTTAGCGTCTTCCTCGGATTGCGTACTCTGACGCATATTTTTTCTAAGAACAACGACAGTGGTAAACTGATGCCAAAGTATTTTACCTAGTACGGCGTTTTGCGTGTAAAGAGTAGCCGCAGCGCTGGTACGCAGACCAATCTTGCCGTCATACAGTGGTGGACCGGTAGTCGGCGGTAATTGAGCGAAATCGCCTGCTAATACAACAGAAAGACCACCGAACTCTACATCGTGCAAGTTCTTTGCTTTTGCAGCTTGGCTTGACAGAGTCTGCAAGTCATTGCACGAAACCATCGAAACCTCGTCGAGAAGCAAATATTGCACGCCTTGAATTCGTTCGTTAACAGCCGCTAGCTGGTTGGCCTCGTTTGAGCTACCATCTATGTCGTCGTGATTTTTGCTCTTGCTGTGAGCGTCACGAGGCACTTTAAAAACAGAATGGTACGTAGAACCAAGCAGAAGGGCTGCGACAGAACCGGTTGGTCCCACTACTATATACCGATACTCTTCTTTTCTCAATTTAAAAAAGTGCATTATAGCCTTAAAAACATTGGACTTGCCCGTACCACCCATGCCAGCGAGATACATCTTTAGGGGCGACAGCTTCGATATATTCGAAGAGGCGTGATCGGCCACAATTCGGAAGGCGCGCATTTGTTCTTCATTTAAGCTGAACTTGTCCGCAGTGGTTTGAATTATATCCATTGTTGGGTCCAAGGGCAAAGTCGATTTCGGATTAAAGTAGTCGGCTGAGAGAATTTCAACAGAGTTGGGTTTGAAGTGGCCATCTCTATAGCCAGCGTCAGGTCCTGGCATATCTGCAAGCTTGTTCGTTATGAATACCTTCCTCGCCTCTTTGACAACTTTTAACCAAGTAGCACGCGTTTTATACGGAACTCGCAGAGCTTCGACTGTAAGTGGGAGAACCCCGTCGGTCGTCTTGTTCAGCCATTTACATGCTTGTAGAGTTTGGCGCATTTCCTCGCTATCGTTCAAAAGCTTGGCCATGCGCTTGCCAATCTCAATAGAGTCTACGTCTGGAAGGTCTTCGTCATCGTCAGGTTCAGCCTCGTACTCTAAATGATTCGTTAGTTTGTCAGTGCGACCCAGTACGGGATGAATCGAATCGTGATGCGCAGTAAAACCGAATTCAGCCTCTGCCATTTTCTTTTTCATACTCGCGTAATGATCGTCCCGAGCGTCGTTACACTCATATCTCATGTTGAAATTGTTGATTAACTCCTGCTCGCGAGGGGAAAAGGTATGTTCTGTGAAAGTCTGATCCCAAGTGGATACTACATCCTTTAGGTCTTCTGGATTACGCCAGGGCTTGAACAAGGTCAATATAGTAAGGCAGTAGAACTCCCTATCGCCCTTATCCGAACGCGGAATGGCCCCACCTATGAAATTAGGAATAATACTGTGGATTCTTGTAAAATCGCATCTACATTTATGACTCTTGAATTGGGGATGTTCGGGCGTAAAGGCGTGCCATTGCATGTTCGACTCAGCGTTGTTGCGCTTCGCGATATCGACTATCACCTCGTCCGCATCGCTAACTTTCCAGTCTATAACATCAGTCGATTCAGTCAAAGTGGTTGAGCCAGATACACCGTGAGTCGCATCGTCGTCTTCTGTTAAGAAATCGCTCATATTGTCGCTACGTAAATCACTGTCATCGGAGTAAAAGGTGGTGTTCATGTCTTTTATATACTGTTCGTGGTCAAGTAGTTGTACGTCAAATGTTTCCCTCTCCTTCTTCGTACGTATCTTCTTGATGTGACACTGAGTCCACTCGTATAGAGATGTCCTTTCATAAACTGTCGGTCGCCACTTGTAGTCATCCAGAACAGAGGATGCTACCAGTTCTCCATCCCTCTTCTGAATGCTTACCAACTCTTCGGGAACACCGACATTGTCAGATGGACCATCATAGTCTCTTAGTAACCACCAGCGTCTGGCATGCAAAACATAATTCTTCCAAAAGAAATTCACAAAAGAATGGCTACTATAATGGTCGGGATTACCCAGAAGGTATAAAGATGCCATGGGACTGCCAATTTCCATCTTACTGGACATGGAGTTAATCATTTGACGCATCAAGGCTCTCGAAGCCTCTGATCCATGCAGTTCCGAAGAGTGGTCACGTTGACGATCGAATACGTCAAAAACGGACGCGAAGGCTTGATAGCTCTTTAATCCTATCTTTGAAACATAGTCAGACACATAGGATATTACGGCCTTTACGGATGTGCCGGATAATAGACTTGTTACATCAGTATTAGACTTGGAAAAGTATGTGATAACAATCGAGATCTTGTTCAAGAAAGGCTCCAAGTGTTTTAAATTCAAGTGTCCATCGTCGTCTACAAAGGAGTGGTCGAATAATTCCCTAGGAAAACGCGCCTTGCAGATACCGGACGCTGACAAACAGCCCCTACGCTCGTGCGAGAAGCCTTTGATCTTTGCCGCTTTTTTCTTATTTCTCCAGTCTTTTTTGGCGTCCTGATACTCCGTATCAGGAACTGACTGACTACAACTGTGTACATTAGATCTCAAGAGTATATCATCAACCTCATGTTCTAGATCTGTCAACCAAAGTCGAACCTTGTTGCACTGCTCGCAAGTCTTCGCACACGACAGCGTGTTATCACATAACGGTGGAGGCACACGTGGCAGAGTTTGTGTTGGCGCACAATATACAGGTGCTTTATGTTTCTCGTCGCTACTCGCACTGCCGGCGTCGGCTTTAGAAGATATTCGTGCCCTTACTTCATCCATAGACCCATGATTAAAATGACCTTGGCTACAAGATTCCAAGTACGCGATCATTTGTTTCACGAATTCAGAGTCTGGGGAAACAAGCCTGTCCCTGATCTCTTGGGGTGAAAGCGAATTTTTGACCCAAAGTAGAAGATGTAAGTGAAGAGTCAATCTTCCCTGTTGCTCCACAGTACCGTAGTACGCATTGGTATGACCAAACAATCCCTTTTGCTCGTCGGTCCAACAGAGTATAAATTTCAGAAAGACGTTCACCATATAATGAAAGAATCGAGCAGCTGCGACCGGATTGCGAGACATCAACCTTGTACGCTCGTCTGAACCCTTTAACTCCGGTCGATATACAGTGTCCAGCTCGGCATAATAGAGTGCCAAAGGGTGACTCGAATCGTTCCAGGCCATAGTTATAAACCAGCTAGGCGCATTTAGAAACGCGCTGACGGACCATATTTCATTTCGCATATGCTTCTTACTCGTCGCGGAACCCATGACATGGGCGCCAATGCCATCTAAGTCATGAATCAAGTTGAAGCAATCTTTTTCCTGGCTAGTTTCTGGCCTAACAATCTCACCGTTGCGCATTCGGTCGGCGATCAAGCCAGCAACGGTATGATCGATCCTTCTCAATCGAGTCACAATGGTGTCGAATTTCGACCTGGTAGTCAGCACTTTGCTACCTACAGAGGAGCCCTTCAATTGCTCATGATTGAAAGCAATCATAGGGAAATATGTGTCGATCTGGAATCGTTTGTCGTGATAGATCAGCAAATTACCTTTTCTACTGAGGTCGGACAGTATATGATGATGTGTCGGATGACCTATACCGCCCTTTCCGTACGGAAATAACCAAGGAAAAATGCCCGGATAGAGCGATGGATGATTGTATATGGACTCTGGTTCATCGCTCCTACCAATACCAAGCATTTTGCCGTCATTCGTTAGATGTTGCAAAGCGATAGCCTTGAGAAAACTCATGGAAGCAGTGGAGTATTCAGCGCTCGTCAGGCCATGGACAGCAAATGAGCACTCACCATGAGATGTACCGTGTTCGTCATTGGCATCAAACACACTGCGAGCTTCAACAGGTATGGAGTCCGTAGGATCTGCATCGGTGCGTCGATAATCGACGACCACAGGAACATCGCGCAGCTTGTACGAAAGCAAATTTTCTGAGGAAATTTCAAGGTCGGCGTAATCCTGGTGATTTAGTTTCAACCATTCCAGAGCCCGTGCGACCTTGTCTCTACGAACAAGCATGGGGGTACGATCAAAGTCTTCTTGTGTAGGCGCTGCAGAACCAGTAAATACAAAGGCTAGCACCTCAGCCAGTTCTTCACGAGAAGGAGGAAGTTTAAGGTAAACTTTCAAAGCAGGCTGTGCGAATAGTATAGCATTTGCATGCATGCGTACTCGACCAGAGTTAACTCTGATTACACATCTATTGTGACGTACTCTAGCAATCATAACCTGCTCCGCATACCTTAGGTCCTGAAGGTCGGGAGGCACCACGCCTAGCCATTGATGTTTGACAAGAGCATTTTGTGGTACAGTGCCCTGCAACAATGTACTTTCACATTTGACGCACATGTAGTTGCATCCGTCCGCAAGTACGGGACCATCCATGTCTTCGATAGGATCTTCAGACCGAAACCGCTCTTTTCTGGTGACACCCGGCTCAGTTGCAATTAAAAGTTGTAAAAGGTCCTGGTGGTCGCTTAACGCAGACAGTTCGGCATGCGGAGTCAACAGGCCACATACAGCACAACCATTTTCCTTGAAATTATCAGGCAGCATGGCGTTACCAATGTTGGTAAGTATTCTGTGCATGTCCCTCATCTTGTTCGGATTCGGGGGGAATTCCGTATCTACCAGTCTGCCTGTTTGAGACTTGCGATAAAAACGTAATAACCGTGCCTGCTCGGCCGTGTCCTTGACTCTTTTATTGATCAAAGCGACCGACGCCTTACTCTTAGTATCCGCTCTTTTCGCTTTATCCGAGACAGGAGCTGAGACTTTATGATACGTTGGCGAACCTGGCATCTTTCTCATCAGCGACACAACCGTATCACAATTTGTAGTACAAACGTGGCTTCGTAACACATCTAATGTGTGTGGTACACTGAGAGCATATGAAAGCTTGATACGATGTAACTTAGCTACATGCTTTAACTGTATTCCCGTGAGTTTTTCGATCAATATAGACCACGGAATACGTGCAGCAACAAGACAGTCGGATGCCAAGAGATGCGGTCGAGCATCGTCCAGAGAACAGTGCAACTCGAAATTAAAAGTATGACCATCGTAAATCGTTGAATGATCGCATTCAACGATGTATGGGCAGACATCTGCAGCGGCATATTTGCCATTGAGTCTACCAGCACCAGATAGCATACGAGGGCAACTTTGGTTAGCAACAGACAAGAGATTGAATGCGACATGCGAATGACGACAGACAGGGTATAAGCATAAGGGGCTCATATGCAAGAATTCATACAGTTCATGCTCATGTATAAGGTTCAAATAGACCTTATTAATGATATAAGGGTCATAGATACAAGGCGCAACATGTGCATCGATGTGTATCTCATCGGATTGTCTGTACATAACGCAGCGTTTTTCGTAGGACGCCACGGATGTATCTTTGGTATGTATTTATCAATTATAAAGATGTGGGAAGTTGCACAGGATGAATACCTCGTATACCAGGCATGATAGAGGCTAAGTACGCAGGGAGCAAGGTTTATACTGCGTGTGCAGAGAGTGAGGAGTGCGTATATAGAGGTGTTACAAGATGCGATTCGTATCACAGATATAAACAGGCCCATATATAAGCCATCGTTCCCAGTTACAGTACACGGCACACACATGTTCTGAGCTCTTGATACGCGGTTGGTACATGTGATACATGATGACGGTCCGTACAGCATCATATTGGCGCGTATGCACAAGCTAACACGTAATAATAAATTCATAACGATATAAATAAACAACACGCCTCTCAATTCTCTATTGTCATGTCGCTGCCAGGGATCGATGCATCACTCAAAGCTGACGCGTTCTGGCGGAGAGTCGCGTATTTGACCAGCCGAATCAGAATAGAGACCGGGGAGTGGGTTGGTACTCCAGAGGTCAACGAATGGAATGCGCGTAACATGGAGGTACGAAATAAAGTAATATGCTTCGACATAAAGTTAAAGGACGCACAGTCTTGTGATAAATGTCGGCGAGCCAGAAACAACAAGGCTTGCCTGATCGATAACGACCAAGCCAGTTGTCGCTGTTGTCGTGTTGCCAAAATATCATGCGACAGAAAAACTCGGTTCCTCTTTGAGTGTACTCGTGATGAGTACTACATGACGATGGAAGAGTTTTCCGCTGTGTATAAGAGTCGTGATCCACAACAATGGCGTAACCACAAGATAATGGTGAACAAGGAACGCAAAGCGACTTGTCAATACGGTAATCAGGCACAGTACTTTCATAAGGTCGCAATACTTAATGTGCGCATGATACAGCACGCTCAGCCGCAGTGCCAAAGCGGTCGGTAGCATGCAAGCTTCGAACAGTGCGCGCAGAAGATCTCGAGAACATGTTAGCGGAATTAGAAAATCTATCGCCAGGTGCCGGTCGAAAGTATAGATTGTACATGTAACAGCAACGGGTACATGTATACGGACAGACAGACATTAATACTATACTTATGACAGATGCATAAGACGAAGACCCTGACGGGTAAGATCACGATGACATGGACAGAGCTAAGCGCCCTCAATAAAGGGCACAACAAGTTGGTGCACGTCACCAATAGCGGGGATGTACTGCAGTACGGGTTATGGGGATGGAGAAGCACCGCATACCATAAACATTCAGCAAAGTACACAAGACAACCGATTGTAAATGATAAGGCGCTAGAAAAGCGTCTTCCATGCGGACTCCGGAGGAGAAACATACGAAGATGGCAAACCACACACGACAACCCAAAGTATGTTGCAACCCAAGTGGTGCTGCTTCTGCTGAACACCGGTAACATTTCCCATGTAGGATGTAACGGTGTAACCGCAGACGACGAAGGACTGTTCGGGTACCTCACCACGCCAGGGTGGTAAGGTATCCAGATTAGCGATGCCGGTCGCAAAATCGAACTCAGTTGAGGTGGCATCATAAACGGGAACTAACGAATACAATGTCAAAGGGTACGAGTGCAGACAATCGTCGACATACCAGCCGCGTCCCAATTCAATACTTCGGGGTTAACGGGACGCCGAGCAGTGGAAGTTGAAGAGGAAGAGCGAGCAGGCGGCGTAGGCGAAGAAAGGTGTCGTGAAGTCACGGCAGTAGTCATGAAAGTGGGAACGGTGTTCTGCTTGACCGCTAAAGAAAAGCATCGTTAGATAACGAACATGTAGAAAGTAGGGCACATACGAGAAGAGCCAGGGGTATGAGCGCTCCTACCAAGTTTAGTGCTCATCTGAACGGCCTTGGAAGTCATAGGGCAATAGAAAGACGTTCCGCTGAAGCAGACACACAAAAACGATTCGAACCGCTCCCATTCCTGATCGTGCAGCATCAGATATATCGTCTTACGCGGTCGACCGTTGGAGGTGTTGATCTCCGGAGTGGCAATGTGGGAGTACGTGCACATGCCACAAGAGACGCAAATAGCACCAACGTTACCGACATGAAGACGTCGTGACAAGGTAGCGCTCGGAGCCCCAAACACGGACATGATGGCGGGAGATACTCGGGAAGGGTTGATATAATGGCCTACGCGCGTGAAAAGAACAGCTGAAACGAGGTTCCTATATCGCAAAGAATGAGTAAGTTCGATTTTTCGTAACAGACGGAAGGAAACCATACATGGGAACATAAATGCCTAGAAGAGTTTTCCATCGGCAGAAAGCGATACGACCGCCAAGATGATGCTCGGAAGAGTCGTAGCTGGGATCGTAAGGGGGAATAAGCAACCTATCGCCACTGAACGTTGTTAAGCATCGAAAACATAAGCCAGGAAATAAACAGCATAGTGCTCACGGTAAAGGTGGCAATCCAACGTAAGAAAGCTTCAACACCGGATCCTGCAGTGTTTCGTTCGAAACTCCGCAGGGTGCGGTAGAATCGCTGGTAAAAGAAGGAAAGCAATAATATTCAGTTCCAGTAACAGCACGAAGTAAAGTCAGACGTACTAAATGGGAGGTGCAAAGAAGATGTCGTCGAAAGTAGGTCCCTCAGCAGCAGCGGGTGCACCGGATTTTGCAACAGAGCCGGGACGGTCAGACTGTGTGGCCTTAAACAACATATAACATAGGATTGCGGTATGGGACGGGAGATACCTTAGGAGACTGGGCGAATAGATTGAGAATTTGGTCCCTTGAATCACTATGACAAAAGTAAGGCGTCAATAAATATGAAGATACGATAAAAATACGCACCCGATAGTACCAACCGAAGAAGCAGTTTGTCCGTCGGAAGAAGGGAACGCGAAAGACGTATTACCGGCGGGCTGCCCCGTACTAAGCGACGCACCCTCAGTAACAGAGCGATCAGAGGCGCTCTTGACGTCTTCATGAGACTGAGATCTAGAGACATAACGTTCAGCGATTCAAAATAACAGTAGAACAATGTGTGTAAAGCATACGTGAAAACGGAATCAAGATGCACGCTGGGCAGCAGAGTAGTACGACGAGAAGCCGAACGACCCTTGCCACGACCGTCGCTCGGAAAGCCCGTATAGCCAACATCAGATGGAGCAGCATACAATCCGTCAGGTACGGATACGGGGACGGGTACCGCGGTATGGGCAAAGTTACTAAAGAGAGATGCAGGAGTAAGAATAATAAAACAGCATCAATGGCGACGTACTCGTCGTACTTCGGAACATTCACGGTGTATGCAGACGATGCACCAACATGTGTACTAGAAGAACTAGTCCCCGCGGCATCCGCAGCATAACTGTAAGCAAGCGTCAGGCGACAAAACCAATCGAAAACACAAGTGCATACACAGGCGTCGGTACACGGCCATCGGTAGCGGAAAGAAGAGCAGGACCGTCAACCTCAGAGAAAAGTGAGAATACTGAGGAGCGAACGGAAGGACGCTCGAAGCCCCTGTACAAAAGGAATACATGAGACAGAGCAACGTAATATGCACATGACATAATACGAACGGAGAGGAGAACGAAGATAGGACGGGTGAAGTCGGCAAAGCAGGAGTTGAAGACTGAGCACCCCGAGAAACAAAAGCGTTCGCCCCGTCACGCACTCTGAAAAACGGAGTCAAACACGGTTAGTCAAAGTACCCAAGTCACAAGCATAAGTTACGCACTGTGAAGAAACCGGTAGCGACGGCGGGTCGTGTTGCGACAATACCGGTGTAGAAGGGGCACGACCCTTACCCTTGTCACGTAGACTTATAAGATGTTACCAACGACGACTGCAGTAAATCGGATAACAGATACGTACAAGCGCGACGCGGACGCCGGTTTGTCGTCAGGAACTAAAGCAGAAGAGACGAGCAAAGGAGAGGAAGAGGTATCCGGAGACGACATTAAAGAGGCAGAAGATGGAAACGCCGAATGAGACGCAACCGGAGGAACCGGTGTACGAGGAGCAGACGGAGGTGCATTGCCCTGAGTATACAGTAAGAACATAGAAGACAGAGCAGGTATGCGCAAGTAAGTGTTCACCTGCACAGCGGGCAAAAAAACAGACATATGACTCATAAGAGCAGCAGCCAAACCAGGAAGCTGCCGTTGCATAGTATCAGAGACTATACTGTAAGACGGAGCAATGATCAGGGAAAACGTATTACGATGCCAGCGTGGAAACGGACCGTTCAATAGCGGAAACATCGGATGCGGGAACAGAGCCTGCAGACGGAGGAGCAGATGAACCAGCAGAATAAGCAGTAGAAACACTAGGTAAACCGATATATCAACAAGGACGTACAACCGCACAGAGCATAAGCATACGTACGAAGAGGCGTCGGTAGGTGCAACAACAGCAACAGGGGACGACAACAGAGAAGACGGAGGTAACGGGCTTCGCGAAAGAGAGTAAGGCGATGCGGAGGGGCTACAGTGGTAACAAATTAGAATAACGATAGACCAGCGGAACAAAACGCAAACAAACACAGTAGGGACGTCCTCAGCCACAAACGGTTCTCGAAGGGCAGATGGTGAGGAGGGCTCCAATCTAGCTCTCTTGGCAGGAGCGTTGTCGTCGGAGGTAGAAGACATGTTTGAACGGGCGCTCGATCTGAACGGAGCAATAAGAAGGATATACAACAACGAGTACAGGACACAAACCTAGTAGTTACGGGTTTCGGAAGGAGCCTGGTACGCGAAAATATTAGCACGATAACATAGCATTCATTATAACAGCGCACCTTTGTATGATACCCGTAGAAGGAAACATGCTTGAAGACAGGCGATCAGTCCCAGATAAGCATGGCAACACACACCAAACACGACCCACCTGTCGGAAGGGACGAGAGAGGAGTCCCTGAATACATTGAGCGAACAGGAAAGTAAAGTACAAAACAACGTACTCATCATCCGTGTTATTACGTCCCCCGGCAGGTCGACTGTGATACCGGTAACGTGAAACGAAGTACAAAAAAGAGCGACATATAAACACGAACCCACGAGTGAGTCGTTTGCCACGCTTTGCGGGAGGCTTAGGCTTGATATCCTCCTCCATAGTAGATTCGCCTGCGGACAAATCGGTACTGAAAAGTAGAGTGTCAATAATGATTAGAAGAGAGACGAAGAGCGTACAGTTCACTCGATACGCCTTCGTTGTCGACGATCTGTACCTCGTCGTCTTCAACCTCCAAGTCGTCGTCTACGACTACCACGTCGTCACTAGAAGAACTGTACGAACAGTCAATAAAGTGAATATATAAGACCACAAAGAAACAAAACTGACCGACGACTCTGCCTGCGTAAAGAGACGACTGATTATGAGCAAAAGAACAGAAACAATAAGCTACACCAGTACGTAGCCTCGACGTCAATGTAGGACCTTGCGATGGAGGCTAAACGCTTGTTGGATCTGTGCGTAACGGACAACTTGAGCAAGCATATAACTATATAGAGGACAAACTGACCTGCTTTTCTGATTCTGACGTTTCCTGCGAGGAGGTTAAGAAATAAATAATGGACGACAAGAGCGGTGATCGACCTTGAGGGAGGGTTGTTTTTGGGCATCTACTGTTCTCAACGACAGCTGGCAAACCGTATTTTATAAGAGCCAGAAAAATCCGTTTCCCCATGTGTAAATTCGAAAAGCACATGTGCACGAAATCGGGAAGCGACCGACGTACAAAGATCTGAGATCTTACTACAGGGTAATCATTATGCAGGACTCCAGAAGGCCGAAAAAAGGGTCGGTGGAGTGATACGATGTTTCGTTATCTACGCGGCCGATGTCGGTAACAAACGCGATCGGGCTAAAAAAAAAATAGCTATATAATAAAATAAGAGAGGATGCTTACTTCTAGACAAGCGACAGTGTTTCGGCAACAGCAGAAAATATACGCCCTTATACGACGGAGTGACAACATTCACCGTCGAGGACATCATCCATGCTCAACAACAAGTATTTCAATACTGCAGCGGCAGGTAAGTTGTCAATATGAACGCTACCACCATAGCTCACGGCTAGTAAGGCGAAGCCCTGGAGGCGATTATAATAGAGCGCGGCGAACGGTTCAGAAGAAGTGCAGACATCGCTGACCAGCACCTGTCTTATATAAACGTAAGATTGCAGTTGACGACGTCGGTCGTCTTACGCTTATTTCGTACTATTCGGCAGACCAATGGGATCGGCGTCCAGCAGACGGGAGCAAACCGGAAAGTGTATAGGCTAGGGCGAGCACTGACGACGGTGAAGTGCAAACGGAGCTCGTACTAAGAGTACAGGGCATTCTATCCAACGTGGAGCTGACGCCCGGGAACGTGTTGCGGTAAGCAGTGCACAATTCTTGTGTATCCATACTGAAAACCAATAAAACCAGATTGGACACCAGCAAAGCAGCTAGACTTAGCCAGAAGATCCAGCTTATCGGTGGAGGCAGTTACATGTTTGAACAAGCGGCCAGGAACACTAGAGCCGTTCGAGACATATTTGCCCGATTTTTCGTGGGTCACAAGTGTGCGGAATGGAACGTTGGCGAGCACGATGGTCGATCGTACATCAACGCGAGCAACCACTATTTTACAAGTATCACAGACGAACCAGATGCTGTGGCCATACCCTTCTCCAAAGGTACCGACCCCATGGGCATCGCACAAAAGCTGCTGGTAGCTAGCGGAGGTACCCTTGTACACTGCGAGGACAATGTCGTCGAGTATTTTAAGGAGGATACAGACGAAACCACCGGGTAACGTGGATCGATAAATTTTGGTGCAATAACATTGACGTGCCAAGTAGGAAGACGACCTATTACTCGCAGTACCCCGGAGTGTTCAAAGCGGGCGACATTGTAGAAGTCCACGGAACGCTCATCGCATTCGTTGGTAGGCAAGGCGTAGCGAAACTGCACTTTCACTTGCAAACTATGACGTTGTTGGACGCCAGTTTCTCTAAGGTAAGCTCATCAGGCAAATTGACGACAAAGTGATCTACAATACTTACAGGCTGCGGAGAGCGCACGAATTCGGGACCTCGTCACCTTCGCGCGACCTATAACGACGCTCCGCAGACGCTATCCCTACGAGCAAGATGAAACCAACGTAGAAGGCGCTAGAAAGAAATTCAAAGCTCTTCAATTGAGCGGGACCGACAACGACACGATGGAAGGCGTCGAGGGCGATGATGAGACGTAGGAAAATCAGACAGCGCGAGGTCGAATATAGCGCGACTTGATGGCCATACGTATAGCAGCCTGAATGTCAGACCAATCAAGAGAAATAAAGACGAAAACGTACAAGCCGCGCAATATAGCTTATAAACAAAAACGACATATCGAATAGTATACGATTGGCGGAAGTATAAATACTGATATACCATCGACCTGCTATCGTCCTCACCAAAGTCATGTCCACACCTGCACCTATTCAGCCCATGGACGCTCAAGTCGCGCAAGCAGAGGAGCTGAAGCCGACGGTCAGTACACAAGACACAGAGCACATCGAAAATAGTTACTTAAGGGAAAGTAGGAGCCTTATCGTCCGGATCGCCCTTTCCACTACATCACGGACACCGAGCAAGCGAACGTCGCCCTTCAGCCCATCACATCGGGTCCGATAGGCTTCGACACGGAGTTTGTGCCCCGTGTCCTGTCTGAAGAGGAGAAGCTGTTCTACAACGAGGGCAAAGCGATTAAGCTCAAATATCTGCGATCGGGCAGAGAGCCTCCGGCTGGAGAAGACGGTCTGCATCCCGACCAGAACGTTGCTGGACTGAGCATCGTCCAGATTGCAACCCAAGACGCAGTGTATATCCTGCACGTCAAACGTATGGCAAGTAAGGCGCACTTTTGTACAGGGATTCGAGTACGCGCGCTAACGTTACATATACAGGCATACCCAAGGAACTCAGGCGAATCATGGAGAGCGACGACATCGCGAAGGTCGGATTCGCCCTGAACATGGACGCAGCTAGGTTTTGGGAAGACTACGGCTGGGCGCAGGTCAGAAACTTGGTCGATATAGGGTTCATGATGCGTCTAGTATTCCCCATGGCGTATCCCGGTTATAGCAGCGGTGCGAGTCTCGACAGCAGCGTCGCTCGTGTGAAGCGTCAATTTGTGGACAAATCACTCTCGACGACGAGATGGCCAGACGTGCTGGAGGAAAAGCATATACTATGTACGTGGGCAATAACCACAAGTAAACCGACTAATCGCAGAGCAGATGCCGGACTAGATGCTCAGGCATCGCACGAAATACACCACTTATTATTGCCTGCATTGGAGGAGCAAGCAAAGGTGCTGGGCCGACAGATTCCGTCTACATGGTACACATATCATTTTATCGACGGAGTAGCGCGACGGATCGTCACCAGCTGGGACGAGCAACTGATAGATTGGAAATTCACAGACTGCCCGTGGTATGTAGGGGGTAAATTTTCGAACTACCATATGTAATTTTGCAACGACGAAAACAATTTGACTCGAATATCAATATAACGCCATCCGCACAAGGGAGGCGGATAAATGTAAGGACGAAAGAAACGACGAAACAAAAAGACGGAGCATCACGCGATATACAAGACGTACACGCTGCGACACGCAGCTAAGAAGCGAAACGGGATCAGAAATCAGAAAGAGGCTAGAAGCGCGAGGCAACGCGAGCGGGTAAAGGATAAGTACCGATGGTACGGGTAACGGTGGTAAACCGTGTACACGTGGATACAAGAAGTCTGACCATAACACATGGAGCACATATACATATCGATGAAGGCAGCACAATAAATACGAAGCTACGGAGGAACGAGAAGCATGCTAAGAAATGAAGGGCGACAAAGTACAGGAGGAAAGCACCCGATTACAGAGCAACCACTACCTGAAAATAACCAGTAATAAGCATGCAGCATCTAAACACAATTGGAAAGCGACTGACGGGTAAGACGTTAACAACAGTACCGATTTTGATGCAATATGCCCCGATTTTGATGGGAGGTAAGACAGGAACCATATGGAATCATGATACGTTAACAAGATGCAATCGAACATTGATGAGCACGGCGCCGGGGCATGCAGAACGGGTACACGGGGATACAAGGAGATGTTAACAACAGTACCGATTTTGATGCAATATGCCCGATTTTGATGCGATGTAAAACAGGAACCATATGAATCGAGATACGTTAACAATATACAATCAAACATAGACAAGTACGGCGCCGGGGCAAGCAGAACGGGTACATGGGGATACGAGAAGGCTGACCATACCACATGGACCACATATACATATCGAAGAACGCAGCACAATAAACGCAAAGCTACGGAGGAACGATACGCATGGTATAAAACGAAGGGTGACAAAGTAGTCGAGTAAAGATCCCGGTCAGAGGTCTGCCCGTACCGGAAAACAAGCAGTACTATGCATGCAGCATCAAAACGCAATTGGAAAGCCAATGTCCGCGGAGACGTTAACAACAGTACCGATTTTGATGGAATATGACCGAGTTTGACGGCACGGAAAACAGGAACCATGTGGAAGCACGACACGCTAACAAGATGCAATCAAAATTCGACGACCACGGGGCAGACCGAACGAGAGTAGATAGGAGATAAAACAGGTACCAAGTGCAGACGTATGGTAAGCAACATAAAGTAACAGATACGAACTGATAACGGTTTCGACATGCGATTGGATGGTTCGGATGCAATACTAAGTACGTAGCATCAGAGCATAAAGACAAGTGCCATGTATAACATCATGTGTTACCGCGGAAGCAATTAGATATAAGATGTACGCAATCGGGATCAGATAACACCGAGGACACACGAGGTACAAACGCGAGTGATGGTGCGACAGTTAACAATAGAGATCGTATCGATATAACATTTCGGAGACAAACGCGGTACGCGGATAGGTACCAAGAAATATACGAGGGCAATACTACACAAATTTTATACCTTTCCAGTGGCAATATACGGGACGAACACTAGACGGAGCGGCTACCTTTCGATCAGCGATAGCTTTCTTCAGACTGATGCGGAAGGGAATTTGTACGACTGGAGCCTCCGAAAGCTTCGAACGACAGAACGGGCACCGTATGTCTCCTTGAAGCAGGACACGATAGATGCAGCTGTAGCAAAAAGCGTGGTCACACGTGGTACTAGAAGAGTGTCAAACTACAGTAGGCATACAGGAAGATAACTTACATTACAGGTGCTTGAAGCGTGTCCTTACAAATAGGACATTCAAAAACGGAGTACTTGTCACCGTCTACGGGAAATCGTGAATATAGACACATCGATAAAAGGACAGAATGCTGACTGTGTGAAGGATATTCGCCAGCGATCAGGCTTTCACGGAAATCAACGTCGATAGGCCGATGAACGGTTTCGCCAAGACCGTTGTGGCCGTCTATATACGCCATGCGACCAGTGGAAAGGAACCGAGGCGACTGCGACGGGCGACTGGAAAGGAGCAGTCGCTCGCGAAGATCAACGTCGATGGGCTTATCAACGGTGTCCCCGACACAACTGTCGATGTCGATAGGGCTGCCTGCAGTATCGCCAACCCCGGCGTAGTTGTCGAGAAAATAAGTGTTTCGTGCAGCAGCAGGAGACAGCGGTGTAGCGTGAGGTCGGCGAAGCTGTGAAAACCAGTTGAGAAGGATGCTGAGCGATAAAATAAAATAAAAAAAAAAACGCACGCCGGTCGCAGTCGTAGCACGTTCAGGACGGTCGTGCGCCGCGCGTTGTGGCGCAGTAGAACGGGCGACTACAGGCGCTAGCGCTGCGGATTGACCCGCAGCGACGGGGTCGGGCATACTGTCGGGAGGTGTTGTACCAACAAAGTGGCGCGTGGGCGATGTAGGTAGGCTTGTCGCGATTAACGGAGATGCAACGTGTGCATACGCTGCGGATTCGGAGGAGCGGACAAGGGGCGGCGCAAAAGGATGAACTCTGAAGCTCAGCGGTTTCGGGCACAAGGGCAGGCCGGGGGCAACGAGCAAAAGAGGGGCGGGCTCGGGTGTGGCGGGCAACTCCTCGGGCTCAGGAGACGCCATGCTAGAGAGAAGCAAAAGAGAAATAGCCGAAAAGATGATATCGATGCGACAGATACAAATGAAGAGTACATATCCCCATAATGCGCACGCCAAAGTCGTCAACTTGGATAGGAAGATCAAACGGGAAAGCGCAAATGCATTTCCTTACAGAGCGAACCACGAGAGCTATGTTTTAAGCAGAAAAGGCGACGTTCGCAGAACCGAGGGTTCCTAAACACAGCTTCTGGCGAGCACACATATGTCGGAACGCACACATGTTAGTCGAAGTGTCAAATATCGACTAGGACTGATCGTCACAAAGCAGGGAACTGAGGGCACCCATCCTGCGTCTGGCCACCTTCGGGCACACCATTGCGTACGAGGAGTCGAAAAATACTAAATGATACGCCCGAAACGAGGCATAACATCGGCTTGCTACATGGTATTCGTGCGGCCCGAGCGTCCATAACAGCGTAAGCACCCAAAGCCACAAATGTAAAGGTATAAAGGAATCGATCGACGTGACGACACGTATTAAATATGTCGACCAATACATAAGTACCGCGGAAAGTGGCATGGTATACATGCGAATCAAAATATACTTAGTACAGATGTACAAGGGCCAGTTAAAGGTTCAAAAGCATATCACCCATGAGATGATCAACTTCGCACTGTGCGGCAGGTAGTAGAGGTGCAGACACGAGCGAATACGCTAATGAGTCAGAGACGGCG
This sequence comes from Panellus pusillus, assembly GCA_013387415.1. Lineage (NCBI taxonomy): Eukaryota > Fungi > Basidiomycota > Agaricomycetes > Agaricales > Mycenaceae > Panellus > Panellus pusillus. The sequence goes on from QVIE01001508.1 coordinate 52,472, forward strand.
CGAAGTGGCTACTATATATTACAGAGGATGATAACGACTGAAGGGTAGGAATAGTGCCATAATGTTCGCCAAGCTGTAACATATGAAACGGGGGCTTTGCGATAAGTGTCCAACCAAAACACGCTTGTTCGCCAACGCACATCAGCAAGCAGTGTGTGCACGCCCTCTCCATCATAGCGCAAAGCACCGCGCACAAGGCAGTTCGCAAGCCCCGCAATAAGAATACACGCCAAACGAGCTGAACGCACATTCAGCAATAAAACATTATAAAGATACGGGGTATTAGGTCTTACATAGAGCGAACATGCAATCAAAGAATCGTCCGTATAAAGACGGGAGAGCTACGGCATGTAGCACGACCAGGCAGCGACGACTCGTGTGAAGAGGGATGCAGAGCGGAGCGCAGGTCGCTATCAACGCGGACGCAGCTGACGCGAGCGATCAAGCGAGGGTCCTTACGAACGGCCACCAATAGGAGTCAGGTAACGTCGTCCCGTTGGTTGACCGTAAAGGCACCGAAACACCCGACGTTAAAGTCGAATGGTCAAAGACACAAGTCGACGGGGTAGAGGAAATAAGAACAGTGTCCAAAGAAATGTAAACAACCGGAACAAGTGAGGATACGCGGCATCTTCGGCAAAAAGTACGGAAACGGTTGATAAGGTAGGGGAACATAATTACATAGGTGCAGGAACACCCCCCAAAAAGAAACGGAGTAAGGCGGCACACAGCAACAATGATACGCCGAAAAGCAGGACAAGGCGGGAAGGTCGGCACGGAAGTCGGTCCGTGTTGCTAAGGTAGAAGATGGACGGTTTCTAAGGTAGCTGATGGAGGGGGACGATGGTAAAAACGAATACCTCGTAAACTCGGATTCGTAACAGACTAATTGTGGTAGTGTCATGACAGACCTCCAGGCTCCCGCCCAGCGAATCAGACACTGACAGAAGTGATCACTGATAACCAACTACGGAGCGATCGCGCCACGTTATTCTCCTCGATGCAGTCGATATGTATCAACCAGGACATATTCTCTGTTATCCTGACGCACATCTCCGATGCGAAGAGTATACATCGCATTCTTCACGCGCTCACTTCCTCCCATCAGCTTTTCCCCTCGCGCTCGTCCGTTTGTGCCACTTGCCGATTTACATTGACTCTTACGACCCACGCACTGCTGCTGCTTCGCAACAAGTGCTGCATTATCTCCTTGATGGCGTCAGCTCCAAACGTTTTCCCGTCGAGTCGATACGCCACCTCGTTGTTTCTATAGTACACGAGCCGACTTTGACCCCGGGCTTTGAGAACGGCAGACACGTACCAAGGCGTCCTGGCGGTCCAACGGATGCTGCTCGAGCTGCTATGTTGGCAATACAGGACCAACTCTCATCTCTCCTCCAACGAACAACGAATCTTCGGTCGCTCGACTACCACAGCTACCCCGGATTTGCCTTGAAGAACGATCATCTCCAGGCCCTGCAACGACTCCCCAATGTCACACACTTTGCGGTTGACTGTGCTCTTCGGTCTCGGGATATTGAAATTCCCGCCAGTGGAGGGAGCTACGCTGCTCCTGGGGAACTGAGCGCCCAATATGACGCGGAAATCTGGGGGTCAGTTTTCGCACAGATCTGTCCTCTTGAAAATGCTCATTGTGCAGAATTGACATGTTTGCTTCTACGATCGGTCTGACAATCACTTCACTGGAGCTGCGGCATGTCAATCATACCATGTTCAATAGTCTAAGGGAGCATGCGAGCGCATTTGGCTCGTACGACGCTCTTGAGGATCTCAAAATGGATATCACTGAAGGGGTCTGGGATTGGCTGGGCGGAGGTTCCCCGCGATGGGCGCGTCACCAGAGTTCCAATTCCCACGTCTAGGCTTCCCATCCGTGAAGCGCTTCGAGCTGGTCGTTTGTGACAAGACTTTACAGCAACCACAAATAGGACCGCTGAATCTCATCGACTGCTGCTCATTGACGGAGCTCGTACTCGATGTTCGCTACAGGTGGGCTATGTAATCGCCTTTCGATCATTGCTCATTGTACTGTATTCAGCCTTTGGTGGGCGGACTGGTGGAATACGGTCAAGCTCTTTGAGGCGCTCTCCCCGTCAGACCTTCCCGCCTTGGAGCACCTGGAAATCAAAGATCGCACCCGAAATACGGAACGACACTACTGGGACAACAAGGATAACAATCTTGGATGGAAGCATATGGGAAGAGCGTATATCGGGCTTGTTCCATCCTTCCTTGGCTCGACCAGTACTGGCCTTCTCCCTCGATTGACTCGTCTTTGGGTGGATGAGAAGTTCTCCTCCCACCGCGCAGATCTGTGCACGATATGCTCAGCGCCGGCCCTAGCGCAGAGCTTCATTCTGATCCGGAAGTGACTGTCTGGTATGACGCGCTCAAAACGTCGCTCTGGCAACTAGAAAGCCTTCGCGTCGGGATGGGCGCTCTGACCGATGTCACAGCGGAATCGCTTTTGAAGCTCTGCGATCGCAACAAATTGACGCAGTTTGGGTTCGAGTGGAAATGGCGCGATTATGGGCGACAAGACGTATAACATATTTTTTTTTGTTCCATTCTCCTTCTCACTCTCGCCTCAGCCAATTTCTCCTGCTCTGCTTTCGGTTTTGTCCCGGTTTCCGAAACTGACTGACGTACACATCCTGTTTCCACGACCACATACCGAGCTCATAGGCCGCCCCGATCCTGAAATCGACGCGCTGACCCTCGCCGATGTCCAGTCGATATTCCGATGCAACGGCAGCATCTGCCGCGTGGGGATAGGCGATTCCGTCGTTTGGGAGCGCAACACCTTCGCTGGACCCTCTGCGATCCTACTCGTGAGCGACGGGAGCATCGGATCGAACCTGGCGATCCCCAGATTTTTCCGCGCGGGTTACGTGGCCAAAGACCTTGCAGAGGTAGACCCGAGCGACACTGCCCTTGCGCCAAGGACGGACAGAGGAGAGGAAATTGAATTGTTGCGGGATTTGTTGCAGAGTATGACTTGATACTGAGTCGAACATCGTTTCCATTGCAGTCCGACATGTACTTCTAGCTACAGTACCCCAGCCACTCGAATTCTTCCTTGATGCGTTATGCATCACTTCAAAGGCAGAAAAGAAAGGACCTGCTGGGCAAACGTACTGCACTGTCCAGGCCGCAGTTTGCAGGGTCAGCGAGAATATGCGGTCCCTTGCCCGACGCGAACGCCGAAATGACCTACGTATTTGTTCACATAAGAAAGATTTGTAAGAGCCTCTGGAATCAAGCCTTGATGCCGTCAAGTGGCGCGTCGCGTCGGCTCAAGTTTCAAGTTGTCAACACCCTCCATGGCGGAGACATATATAGGCACCAAACCGCGGCCACGAAGGCTAACTTTTCGATCCTGCGACAGCTGCCGTCAACGTAAAGGTAACCGACACTGTCTTTTCTTCCCGCTACATCAAGTTATTCTTGTTTGAATTACAGTCCGATGTGAGTCGAGCTCAGCCGACAATATTCATTATGATTGAGGTCGACTCAACAATGCAGGCGACCGTGGCACCATGATAGACAATCAATGCAGCAACTGCCTGGCTTTTGGTGAACTATGTACATATATACAGCAGCCCGGCAGGCGGGGACCTAGAAGCAGGTAGGCACTTGAAGCCTCGGAGATATACGGAATACTAGATGTTCGACTGCATTCTAGGCTTGTTGATGAACTCCGGCGAAAAATCGCTGAGTTGGAGCTCAAATTGCGAACATTATCTGTCTGTTCCCTGTGCTCCCAACCAATACAATCCTCGTTTGAAGCAGAATCTTTCTACGGCTTGCATCACGACTCGGACACAGCGGAAATCGACGATCCGACACTCTCCGCTCCTCCAGCTGCAAACGAAGAGAACTCAGACACTTTGAAAGAATTTACAAACCAATTTGCACAATGGCGAATTTCCGAGGAATTTTTCAAGTTCAAGCCTCGTTTCTTTGGCTCCTCCAGCATGATTTCACTCGCTTTACACGCTGTAAAGGTGCGCACATCACACAGAATACATAGAATCATACTCATTACACACAGATCAAAGAAAAATATCTCGGCTCCCCATCCCAACCCATCCGGCATATAAGACGCCCAATGTATTGGAGTCATTTCTGCGTAGGTTGTTTGTTGATACGAGTCGATCTCGATTCACCCGCTGTTCGCAGTGGGAAGAGGAGTTTCACAAACAACAGCCCTCCTTCATATACCCTTCTCAGGATCTTTTGACGCGTCTGATCGAATTATACTTCATGCACGTACATGTAACTCTCCCGGTCTTGCATCGCCCTTCGTTTCAACGGCATGTTGCAGAGGGCTTACACCTCATAGACAAAAACTTCGGGGCGTTGTTGCTCGCAGTCTTGGCCCTTGGGTCGCGGGTGAGCATGACTTTTTGTTGGAAACTCTTCCCTGTTGAAGTTGGCCTGCGAAGTATTCGGACGATTTGCGCTGTATGGTCGATGGAAATCCGCTCTCTTCGGGCTGGAAGTTCATTGCGCAAGTGCAGCTTGTTCACAACCTCCTCGGCCCCACGATCCACGCTGTGCAATTTTATTGTGTGGGTTCCCCGATTGTCTAAACGCAGTTAAACCGTGGCTAACAACATCTACAGCTCATGACATTTTTCTCGCTTGGGTCATCTACACCGCACATCACGTGGATGTATCTGGTATGTCGCTCATAAATTTCACGCCGCAACGCAGCAGATTGTTCACATCTGCAGGGTATTGGGATCCGCTTGCTCCAATGGCACGGTCGGTACTTGCGAAAACGGGACAGTCCTAATTTGGAAGACGAACTTTGGAATCGGCCTTCTGGTATAAGTTGGCCCGTACCTCGATGCCTTTTGGCTCATGTTGCGTAGGTCGATCTACATTTTGGAGGTTCAAGGATCCGGCTTTTTGGGTCGATCGCCAGCCATACACATCGAAGAGTACGTTTCCGCTCTTCGGCTGGTTTTCTGACGCTTGAGTACATACTACAGCTACGATGTCGACCCACCGCTGGAAGTTGACGATGAATTCTGGGAAGAAGACTTCGTCCAGCCTCCAGGCAAAACTTGCGCGCTCTCTTTCTTTGCTCACTTTGCCAGACTGTTTGAGGTGATCAAATGGACCTGACATAACGCATCGCTAACGACCCCGATAGATCTTCGGAAAGGCACTGCGTCGGTTGCATACCTCGAAAGAGTTGAAGACGCGAATGGGATCGATTTCAGAACACGAAAAGGAGACTCTTGTGGAACTGGACTCTTTCATGAACGAATTTCTGGATTCCATCCCTCCTCATTGTCTGGTTTTCCCAGTCTACCTTTGTTTGTACTGATCGTTCACCCTCAGTACGCTGGGATCCAAATGCACGGGGTATATTTTTTGAGCAAGCCGCGCTCCTTCAAATCACATACCACTGCCTTCAGATAACGGTCGTGATCTTCTTTTCGACTTTATCGTCTCTGACATCTGCCCCTAGATTCACCGGCTATATATACACAATCAAACGGTTGTCTCTGGACCCTCCCTCTTTATTTGCTTGCGCGCGGCACGCTCCTTGCTCAATGTAGCAGATACTTGGATGAAAACATCTCTTTCTTTAGCTTCCCCGTTCCTCCAGGTGGGTCTTGTACAACGCAAGCGGATCCCTGTGCATAGCGGTTGACCTGGCGTGCCAGAATGCGACAGTCATCGCGGCTGTCGTCCTCCTTTTGAATATGTTCCACATCAAACGTGCCGGTCTTTCGCTGGATGTTGACAGAGATCTCGTCGAGTAGGGACGGCAATAAAGTTGGTGCAATCTTGTGAAACAAGGTAAGGCAGCAGTTTTACATGGCGTACATCATTCGAATCGCATGCAGGTGGCAGGCAGCGGGACGTTCCTGGGAATTGCTCCAAGAATTGCAGTCTCTAGAAGGTTATGATTTCGTCAAGAAACCAGACTCATCGCAGCACCCCGCGGAGCTGCGACCCTCTGATCCTTCTGATGGATTAAAACATGCATCGGAATCACAGCCGAGATTCAGCCCTGGGACTTCGATTGAACAACTACTTGGGGAACAGCAGCGAGCGGCTGGAAAGAGTCTCTTGATTGCTTTGACGACGAGCTGATGTCTCTGTGGCTTGCTGCACCGATGTGAGACCACTGTTATTTGTTCGGCTGGCCGTTTGAATATCTGACTTAGGGACCAATGGAACGAGAACATGTAGGAACATGTCTTCCACAGATGAAATCTGCGGGTCCAATGTGCCGTGAAGATCCAACCTCTGTGCACCAATTCATCGCTCTCGAACTGGATCGAGGTACATATATACAAATACATATCTACAGCACTACGCTTTCTTCCCGATATAGCTATTTTTCCGTACGATCAACTCGCTCAGCTCACGGTATATACACACACTATCATGCTGCTCATACCTGAGCGAAAACGCCTTCCTCCACAGTTTCAGCCACACCGAAAACAGAAACCACATAGGCAGCCTTGGCTTGCTTTTTCATGTATAGATAATCGCAGGCTTTTCGCGGCACCACAATTCAATGTATATACATACAAACACACTTCTATATATCTATATACTACTCAAGCAAGAACCACTGACGCACCTCCACAAGGCGTAGGAGTTAAAGGATCTCCACCAGTTAGCATCGGATGGTCGAGACGGTGGAGCGCTAGCGTGGGTGGCACGCCCGAACCCGGGGGTTCTGGATTGGTAGTTTCGGATGGCGTGACAGCCAAAACTGGGGATGCTGAAGTTGCCGCAGCTTGATGCAGTCGCGGCGGACGTGCCTGGATTGCTTCAACGATCTCTTTGAAGTCCTCTTCCCCCGTCCATGCGCCGACGAGTTCCTCCAATCCGTCGAAGCCCTTAGTGCTGTTGAGTACATGACGGTAGTTTTTCTGTGCGGCCTTGCTGAAGTCGACGTGCTGGGCCTTGAACTGGGAAACGCAAAATTTGGTCAGGCCCCAGTTGTTGTCGAGGTATCTGGCCTAGGAAAGGCAGTCGGAAAAATGGGCATGACTACGATCAGAGAGAACATACCACGCGGAGGTACGCAGGTGTGAATGTCTTTTCGACGTCAATCAAGGGAGTGGGAGAAAAACACGTAGGGTTCGCCTCGGCGGCTCGCGCGATCATGACGGAGTGCGCGCCTGTTATATCACGAATGCGCTTTGCATCTTCCGCTCCTGTGCAGTCGCCATTTTCAATCACCGCGATCCCCTTGCCCATACCGTGCACGAAGTCGACGATTTCCCTGAGACGTTCCACGAGCGCGGCGTCGCGGTCGCGCATGTTGCGGGTGCGGCAGTGCACTGTGAGCGCGCTAATGCCAGTATTGACGATGCGCTCGACGAGTTTGAGGGTGTCCTCCTGTGAAGGCAAGAGGCGTATTTTGGCGGAAACGGTAATTTCGGGAGGCACGGCGGCGCGAAGAGCGGTGAGAATAGAGCAGAGGAGGTCGGGGTTGGTGAGGAGCGCTGCGCCCATGCCCGCGTGGGTGGAGAAAGGCTTGGGGCACCCGCAATTCAGGTCGATGCCGGAGACATCTTGCATGACAACACGGGCAGCTTGGACAGCAAGTTCAGGGTCGGAAGAACCCATCTGGTAGATGAGGTAGGGCTTCTCAATGGGGTGCGTCGTGAACATTGCACGGCTCTTGCCGTTGTACGAGATGACGCCGGTGGTGGATCTACGGATCTTTCTGCGTGAAGAATGGCCTTGTCGACGATCTCTGGGCCCCAGACCAGCGTCGCGCCGTGTTTCAGGGCAAAAAGTCTTGTCGGAACTGTGCTGATTCAGTGCATGCAAGACCACAGGGAAATCTGGGGCGTACGGGCTCCTGAACGGACCATCGGTGCGAGGAAAACCCCATTCTTGAAATGCTCAGAAGTCAGGTGGGCAAATTTGGTGCGTTTAAGGGGACGAGGAGAAGGGGAACGCGAGTGAGAGAGTCTGGACATGACAGGACGGAGCCCGAGCATAAAATGACTTGGTCAAAACGCGATCACATGGACTCATCCCAAACAACCGTGACATTCAAGCTGAGAAGACCGCCTATTACTCGGTCCTGCGACAGCTGCCGCCGGCGAAAAAGTTGGGTTACAAGCGTGTCAATTGCATCCTAGCTGACTCCAGATCTTAGCTCGTTGTGAGCCGCTTCAGTTTGTCCCCACCGTCTTGTTTCCGATCCAATGATCCTGCTTGAGGCGATGGCCTTGATATGCCCGGAAACCACTGTAGCAATTGCCTTGCCTTTGGTGACCCATGTACATATACGCAGCAGCCCGTGAAAAGAGGACCCAAAAGCAAGTAAGTAGGTCTGGACTTTTGATGACGTGTTCCTTGGGTTTATTGGCAGTAGATCTAATAGAGAGCTGGAGGAGAAGTGCAGGTAGGCCTGTAAGAAATAGCAAAGATCCTTCCAGCTCAACTGCACAAAGATTGATCGAAGAATTGAAGCAGAGGATTGCTGACCTGGAAGCAAGGCCGCCGCCTTCTTCCATCTGCTCTCTGTGTGCTCGATCCATTCACATTGGATCCAAAGAAGCGACTTCGCAAGAAAATCCTTCTGAATACGACAGAGGAGAGTCACCCACCCCCGATGATACAGAGATCTCAGAAGAGCTCAGCGCCCATTTTCGCAAGATTTCTCTCCGGCTAAAGGGTTTCAGCTCTCAATCCTTTGGCCTAGCTAGCAATATGATGTTCGTCAAGACAGCTCTCGCGGTGCGCATAGCTTCAAGACAAGCTCTTGGGCTCAGTCTGAATCATCGTAGATCAAGGAAAAATACCAAGGATACCCGTCCTCAAGTACTCGTTTAATGCGTCCGATATACTGGGAGCAAACGCCTGTACGTCGTCTGATTGATCTCAATAATGATTATAAAGTGAATAGCAACAACTGCCCAGTGGGAAAAAGAATTTTACGACCAGCAACCCAGTTATCTATATCCTGAAGATGATCTTGTCAAATCGCTTCTCGAGCTCTACTTCATTAACGTCCACCCGACGCTCCCGGTTCTTCATCGCGGCTCCTTCCAACGACAGGTGGGGGAGGGCTTACACCTAACAAACACCAAGTTCGGGGCTGTTCTCCTCGCAGTCTTAGCTGTCGCATCACGATATTCTGACGACCCTCGAGTCATGATTGACGGCAATACTCTTTCCTCGGGCTGGCCGTTTGTTACACAACTACAGGCCATTCAGAACTGTTTCGAAGTGACTATCCATGATCTGCAATTCCATTGCGTTAGTTTTTGGTCCCTCGCTGTGGCTGAATCCTCAACAAAGCTGTAGCTCATGGTGTTATTCTGGATGGGCACATCTGCCCCCATACGGGCTGGCTGTACCTCGTACGAACTCCCGCTGAATATCGCAGCACAGCCTCATGTGGATATTTTTCCAGGGACTTGCAATCCGTTTTCTTCAATACCGGGGCGACCATGATCGCAAGCGCGATGGTACGAAAGTTGAAGACGAACTTTGGAACCGGGCCTTCTGGTGCAGTCAATTCTTCCCCGTCGGCTTTCGCCTTATCCGGCTCTCAATGCAGGTGCATTTTCATACTGGACAGAAAGGTGTCCACATTCATTGGACGTCCACCTGCCATCCATAGGGAAGAGTATGGGCCCTTTCAATCTCGTCGTCATAATCTCACGGGCTAAGCAGTTACTACGTCGATCCACCGTTGGAAGTTGACGACGAATATTGGGACCATGGATTTATACAACCGCTTGGTAAACCCTCTGCGCTATCATTCTTCGTCTACTTGGTACGCCTTGTCGAGGTAACACTTTCCACCCTCATGCTGAATACTATTGAGCCCGTTGCACAATAGATCATGGGAGACGCTTTGCGTCGGCTCCATACTCATCCAAAACTCAAGTTGCAGATGGGTACGAACAAGCAAGAGATCGTCGCGGAACTGGATTCTTTGATGAACGACTTTTCCACCAGCATCCCCTCACACTGTAAACCTTTTTCTTTTTCGTATCGAAATGTTCCAACTTTCTCATAGTACGTTGGGATCCCGACAAGGATCCCGATAGAGAGGGCGTCTTTTTTGATCAGGCCGCGATGCTCTATGCTACGTATTGCTACGTCCAGATAATCGTCATGACGCTTTCTGCTCCGCGGTTCACTCACTGAAATCTTCTGAAGATTCACAGACCGTTTATAAACAAGCCAGCCTCACTTGCTGCGCCATCCCTGTTCATCTGCGTCACAGCCGCGCGGGCCGAATTGAATGCAGCGGAAATCTGGTCTCATAGGTTAAAACGCGTGGCTCCGCCTTTTCTCCAGGTGCGTGTCTCCTGTGATACCTGCGTTGATGACAAATGTCTCAGCTTCTTAGAACCCGACATTTGCGGCGGCTGTCGTGCTACTTCTCAATGTTTTTTCCACTCAACGTGCCAGGATTGCTGTGGATGCCGACAAAGATATGGCTCTGGTTCGGGCGGCGATGAACGTACTGCAGGTTGCCGAAACCAGGTGTGTATCTCATCTGGTCATCCATGCCAATACAATCCTACACCAAACTTGCAGGTGGCACTCCGCGGGCCGACGGTGGGAGTTACTTCAAGAGCTACAGTCTCTGAGAGTTCCGCAGAAGAACGAAGTCGATCACGATGCTTGCGCGGATTCGGGACTTGGAGAGTCCACCGAAAGCCGAGCACCGATGAGTCACGGAGTTTCCGTACAGCGAAACTTCCTCCCAGGGACTTCCATCGAACAATTACTCGAAGAGACTGGGTGGAACGAAACTCCTGCGCTTCAAGACGAGTTGATGTCTCTATGGCTAGCGGCTCCTGCAGACCTCATGTAAGAACGGTGTCCTTTTTATATAGCTCACCGACATGCTCCATCCAGGAATATCGACCAATGGGATCAGTACCTCGATACTATGACTTCCCTCCCGCCGCATCTCGGATAATGAAACCGATATTCACACTATAATTCCTCGTTTGCCCTGTTCATTGAATACAAAATGTTGTACATCGTAATCGTCTATACATCATCACTTCTCTAAGAGATCGTTAAGCTTTGCAGTCTAGCACAAGACAACAGCCATTACACTCACTCGATCCCATCTTCAGCCACTTGGGTATCTTCTTCTCCGTCGAAGTCGACCCACTCTTGGACTCTTTGGACTCTGAGTTTGACTCAGACGACGGAGAATCTTCGAAAGACACTGGCTTCGGAAGATCAATCGCTTGCGATAGTACCTCGGGCGCCAACGGCGCGGGCACACCGGCACCTTTTCGACTGCTGAGTCGAAGCAGATGAGGTATACAGATGGCACGTACCGTTGAGCGCCCGCGCCCCTTCCTGCTGAGCGCTATCTTCGAAACGTAAAAGGAGGACCGAAGACGGCGCAAGATTTAGTTCCGAGAGAGTGAGATCGCGAACGGCGGGATCAGAAACTTTGAGGTCGCGCTTTGGCGGTTGATCTGCCCATATCGAACACCCTGCTATAGAGAACAGGAGGGAAAAACCTACACAACACGAATTTGACCGGTTTCACATCTTCTCTCAGCGATCCTCGTGTGAACGCGTACACTGCACGTATCTTGCTGTTCGATGGAAACGCTTGTTCCAACTGTGTGCCGTCTGTGAACCTGATCCGGATGGTGGTCTGCACCGAACGTCGGAATCGGGGGCGCAACAGTCAAAATTGTACGGACCGTCGGCCAGCGATCTCGCTTCGCCTTCTCTGCTGCCTCGCTCGCGGTACGTAACTGTAGCGGCGCATTGACAAGCGCCTGTGTTCTCGCCGAAAGACTGCTCTGAGCGAGCTTGAGCTCCGCCGATGTTGGGGTAAAATAGTCGTCCTGAAGCGATGCTGGTTATGGAATAAGCCGTCGAAGGACGCGCCATGTAGTAACAGCGTACGCAAAGGCGCAGCAGAGGACAAAGGCTTGTAGACCTTGAAAGACGGCGCGGGCTCGTCTACAGTGGTATCTGTAGATGTGGTAGATGGACCAGCCTCAGGTTGCGACATGGGATACAACGAACTACAAAAGGTATTTAATTCCAAGTACGCGGATGACGATTGCCCTCACATCTATTGTACTGGGGAAGAAGAGTCAGCGTCTGGAGAGTTTGGAACAATGGAGAAAAATTCAGAAAAAAATAGTTGTCTCAGCGCGTCTGTCCCAGGACCGCTGGCGAGCAGTCCCTTTGGTATGAGACAGCCACGAGTCGAACGCAAATTACAAAGTGCATCAGAAATGGGAAAAAGAGTGGGAACTCACAGAGAGAGAGACGCGTCTTATTTGTACAACAAACACTCAGTCTCAACATGACGCACAACCACCAACATGATCATGATCACGACCACGACCATGACCACGACAGTTCTGACCTCGGACCGAAAGACAATCTGTTCTCTCACATTGACCGCGAGCATGTAGTCGCCTTGAATGCTGTCGGACAGGGCCCTGCAATCATTAAACCTTGGCATGAGCGTTTGGACGAAGAAAAGGTTCACGGTCTCAGTGTCCTGGTGCACTCGTCGTCTCATTTTCCCTCCGATTCCAGTCCATTGAATCTGACGCAGACGACCAAATGTTATGAGATCCATCCCCGCATCTATTGAACTAACATAGCAATCTGCAGGATCATCCACATACCTTTCACCGGTTCTGTGAGGCTGCGTTCTCTGCTTCTCAAGACCGGACCCGCAGACCAAACGCCTGCAAAAGTAGTTCTGGTCAGCGGATTTGCTTCCCATCCTCACTTGTTTTAATACGCGATAGTTTTCCAACGAGGGCAATTTTGATTTCCAGGATGTCGCAGACAAAACGGCTTCTCAGGAGTTTGACGTCGTACAAGATCGTGGCGTCGGGGAATATGCTCTCAGGCAAGTGCGTCGATTGTTCGGCGTTTCGTGCTCATGTCACAACAGAACTGTGAAATTTTCGAATCTCTCCTCCGTCTCGCTGTTCTTTCCCAGATCTCAAGGTGCCGAGACCACTCAGATCTACTATGTGGGCTTTTTGGGTCACTGGACCGAGGTATTCTACCATTTTTCGCGTCAGCAGACTACGCTCACCCAGGTTTCAGCGTAAATCGAGTGCAGTTGTCACTGTTTACGAGACACAGGCTAATTTAGCGGACCACGAGAAAATAAAGGGGACGGACGGAGCGCTGAGTACCCCGCAAGTTTGAAGCATTGGGAAAGAAGCACAAAGCAAAAAAGTGTATCGTAGCCTTTGTAACACCGTTGAACGCGATAATGTGTATGACTGCTTGCATTAATATACAGATGAATGTACTACAGTAAGGATACAAGTCCCAGAACAACCAAGGCTCTATCTAGTATCAACTTCCTATATTTGGACCGCCGTTGATTTGTTGATTCCGTGTCATAAAGCTTTGCATCATCTCGTAACTCACCGCGCCGCCACTGCCGCCACCATTCACACCACCGGCGGGTCGTGGCAGTCCACCGATCATGTCCGAGTACATTGCCGGTCCACCCATCCCACCGCTCGCACCCGGAGTACCGCCCATAGTGAACTGCGCCGAATTGAATGCGCCACTCGGATGTGGCGGCGGCTGCTGCTGGCCTATTTGTTGCATCATGCCCATCTGCGGCACGCTCATGGGTGTCCCAGCCTGAGCTTGGGCCGCAGCAAACCTCTGCCTTCTTTGTTCGATCCCGGCTTGTATCAACTTCTGCATCCACACGTTGCGTTCCACCTGATTCATCGAGGCCAGCTGCGCAGCAAAAGTAGACCCTACGTTGACCCCATGCGTCATTAAGTAGTTAATGATCGAAGTTTGCGAAGGCAGCGGCTGGTTCGACGGCGGGGCGGTAGGATTGGGGATGATGCTGGGATTGGGAGGGAGATCGCCTTGAGGCAGCTCCGGGAGGCCTTCTAGCGGGAAGAATGCGCCGACCAAGCCTGCGTTGTGGACGGGGAAAATAAGTACGTTGTTGGAGACTTTCCCATTCGGCAGCGCCCACGAGGACACAAAGTACTGCAAGACGTTCAGAGCAGGATCGCAGAAATGACAACTTGTAACTGACGTAGTTTTTGCTTGAGAGTAGAGCAACAAGGGCTTTATAGCCCATCTCATTGTTTATCGCATTAGGCGCGCGGGGATTGGCCGCAAATGTGCAAACAGCGGTATTGTGGTTTTTCATCCACAGCTGAAGCTGCGCCATCGGCACAGCTTGCTTTTCTGAGATGGTCAGGGTCAGGGATTTCGGCCAGGTTGTTGCGTGACTGTAGGAGTAATGCCGATTAGCCATGGCAAGGGGCCTCAAACGACGATACGTACCAGGCTTCACGAGTCAGGCTGCTCGCAACGACAAAAGTGGAAATCTCGCGCGGCTCGCCCGCCGGATTGGTCCCAGACCATGTTATCGGACCTTGCCACACAGGAACGGCATTCCTCATTGCGGCACCGTTTTGTTTTGCACGTTCCTTTTGCTCCAGCATTTTCTGAATCTGCTGTTGCATCATCGGCGACGGTGCCACACCAGCGGGATTCGTAGGTATTGACATCGGGTTTCGCGGTGTGCCACCGCTCAAAGACCGCGTATGACCCGGAGCCTCTGCAGTGGGCGGCGAGGCCATCGCGTCGTTGCTTTCCGGTCCACCCATCTGAATGTCACTGGCATCCTGCGATATCGGCCCCAGTTGAGGTGGCACTGCCTGCTCCTGTTGCCCATTATGTACTTGAAGACCTTGCGGCGCTGGCCCGGGTTGCGGCCCTAGCCCCGGCTGTCCCGATTGTACCGGCTGCCCCTGCTGAGTATGCGCCACTATATTCGGTCCTTGCTGCTGCGCTGGAGTCAGTTGCTGTGCACGGTACATCATGCGATGTTGATTGAGCATAGTTGCGATGTTCTGTTTTAGCTTGATATACACATTGTTCTTTTCCTTCCATTGAACCATAAGGCTTTCTGCTGTCCCAATGTCACCCCTAGCGCGCGCTTCATTGATTGCAGCTTCGAGAGCACGCACTGGTGCCTCAGCCGCACGGTAGGTATTTTGTATCTGCTGTATCTGCTGCTGAGACAGGGCGGGTCTTGGCATTGATGGTGCTGACATGGGCGCAGCGGGGGGAAGGGCCGTAGTGGCGGGGTTATTCACCGGCGGCAGCCCTGATGGGGTAATGGTTCTTGCAGGTGTGGGCGTTGGGGTAGTAATCAGCGGCGCCGGAGGAGTTTTCGCAGAGATATTCGGCGAGGCATTTGTATTAGGTGGGGATATCTTCGCTCGCTTAGGATCTGGGGTCTTCTCGGCAGCGATGACGTCTCCCGGGCGTTTCACTCCTACAAGAGTCAGAAAATTCACGAACAAGACGTGTGAAGGCACCTTTGGTCGAATACCCCGACAAGAGAACCGAGTGTGTAGGTCGAACGGGAAACCAAGGTGCTATTGTGGAGGAAGAACATATCTGCACAGACATTGAGGGGATAATAGAGCAAGCGAATAAGATGCGACGAACTGAATGAAGGTTAAGAATTGATGGAGGTTCGGTCGGAGAGAAATCGAAGTAAGGTGGATATTTCGCTGCAGAAATCGATGAACGGATTAGCCCAGATATATATCGAAGCAAACCTTTTTCATTTCAGCGGGTAAAGAATCCCAAGTCACAAAATCCAGGGAAGGGCAAAGGTTGCATTGGGGACGTTCAGAGTCATCCGGAACCGTGGCGGCAATGTGGATAATGTACTGAGGGGAAGAAGTACTATTGGGCTGCGCACTCTGTCCGAGAGTATCGAAAAGTTCAAGCGCGGCAACAAAGCCCTCTAGCGCAGCCATCCCTACGTTCCCGCCGTAGGTGGTTTGTCCGATCCCAAGCTTTGCTTCGTCCCGAAACGTTGCGCCCAGGGGTTGCAAATCCACGAAGAAATTCTTGCAAACAAGAGGGGTGCCCTGGGTACCATAGGTAACGAACGCGACGCGTATCTGTAGTGCAATGAGGAGATGAAGCAGGTAGCAGATTGCGTAGAACCTTGGAGGCAGCACCCTGGGTCTCGGCCAGACGACGCAGTATCTGAGCTATATAACTCAGGACTGTCTGCCATTCTGCGGCAAGGGCAGCGGAGGAGTCGACGACGAGGGCAACAGCAATCATGTGGACATGGACAAGCGGTGCGCCTTGATGCCGCGACAAACAACGCGTCTGCTTCTTACTGACTTTCTCCCCTTCCACCATGACGAAATCCTACCTTATGAACAGTCTCATCGAAAAGGTATGTTCTCTCGTCGCTGACTCCCATGACGCCACTCACCTCCAGCGTCAGATGCAGTCGACTGACCACGACTTTCGGTATGAATGGACGAGCAATTTCTGGCAGTCTCACAATAACTTTTCTCTCATTTCAGATTTATGGGCTTGAATGACTTGATGACTGAGATCAAGCAGGATCAGAGCTGCTTTGTTGGAGATGAGGCCCTTGAGAACAAAGTCCTCATCCAGGTGCTCGCCCTCGTCGAGGACAAAATCTCCGAGGTCAAGAACCAGGCCGTGAAATGGTACTTTTACTGGTCGCGACATTTCTTGTGTTCATGTCCGCGCACTCAGTCTCGGTCAATTGATCAAAATTATTCGCCAAACCCAGATGGAGACGGTTGTGGATAAGCTCATCGATTTCTCGGGCGGTCAGGACGAGGAGTTACGCGACATCTCAGGCCTCGGTTTCTAAATCTCTTCCTCCCTTCATTCTTTCGCTGAATTTCTGTAAGCTCTCAAGACAATCACAGCTGAACTCCCCCCGGACGGGAAGATTGCAGCCACAGCTTGTGCCAAACTGACCCCAAAATTACTGGGGCAGATTTCCAACGTATGTCAGAAAGACTGGGATTCGCTGCATCCTGTTGCTCATTTTTCATTAGCCCTCTACCCCACCTGAAGCCCTCGTTGAAACCCTTGCCATTCTATCTATCCTCATTTCCCGCTTCCCCGCACATCTCTCCAGCGCCACTTTAACCCCACAACCACTCACTGTTCTTGCTCCGCTCCTGGCCCACCCGCGCCCGGTGGTGCGCAAACGTGGAATAATCACACTCGCGCAGTTCGTGCCCATTTCGCAGGGCTACCTCTTCACAGACTTGCTGTCCACACATGTGTTCCCTTTTCTCGCCCCGAACGCCAATCTTGAAAAGCAGCGCACCACTGTGCAGCTTGTCGCCGCCGTCGCCCGCACAGCGCCAACCCAAATCGCTCCTGTGCTGGCAGAGATCGTGCCCGGTGTGCTTCAGGCCGTGCAGCGGGACGATGATGAGCTCCGCGAAGGAAGTCTCCAGGTCATTGGTCAATGTCGAAATCTATACGGATCATCTTTGCTGACTCATCGCAGGCACTTGAGGCGCTGCTCTTGCGATGTCCTCTCGAGATCACACCGTACGCGGCACCGATAATTCAGTCAGGATGCCAATACATCAAATATGATCCTGTACATTCTCCTGATTTCTCCCATTCACATACAAGTGTTGAACTTCGAACAGAACTACGCGGGTGACGATGGCGAGGACGAGGAGATGGCGGACGCCGAGGACGATGATGACGAAGACGCCGAGCTGGATGAGTATGTCGTCCCTTTTTGCTCACTTCGATCGCCTCGCCGACTGCCTACTAGATATTCCGATGACGAGGACACTTCATACAAAATCCGTCGCTCGGCAACTAAATTGTTGGCAGCAGCTGTAGGGACGCGCCCCGAACTTCTGTCTTCTGTCTACAAGGATGTCTCCCCTGTACTTATCTCTCGCTTCGGCGACCGAGAGGAAAGTGTGCGCTTGGAAGTGTGGGCCACGTACGTTGTTCTTCTCAACCAGACAGCCGTCTACGGTGGCCACCCACAAAGTAGGGACGATTCTTCCTTGAAGCGCAAGCGCGATCCGGAAACGATGGATGTCGAGGAAGGGCCTTATAGCTTGCTGAAAGGGCAAGTACCTGCTTTGTCGAAGGCGCTCCTCAACCAACTCAAGTCGCCCAAAACACCTCCAAGTACTCTCCAAGCTGGCTTTGCTCTCCTTCATGTTCTCCTCGATGTCCTGCCCGGTTCCCTCGCCAGCCAAGTGGTCGCCATCACAGCCACATCCAAAAGTATCCTCTCCCAGCCTCCATCTACGTCCACATCCGCGCTGCACCTCGCGTGCCTCTCCTTCCTAGTATTGTTTTTTGCGTCGCACTCGCCGCCAACGTTCACACCCTCTCTCCCTAACTTGACCCCGGCTCTTTTGCGCAGCCTTGGCGAGCGGCACCCGCGGGTCGCTTCCGAGACGTTCCGCGTTTTCTCAGCATTGCTTAATGCCCTCAAGCCTGTCAAGGCAGGAGGCGAATGGCCGGAGGCAATTTACGAGCAAGCCGTGGCGCGTCTTAGTGCTCACGACACGGATGCAGAGGTGCGCGTATGCGCCGAGATTTGCATAGGTGATCTCTGGGTTTGTGCAACGGACGTAGTGCGCGGGCGGGATCGCCGCGAGTGGGAGGCGCTCTGCCGTGTTGGTGCCAAGTCTGATGGCGCTGTCAAAGTTGTCACTCGCGTAGCCCGTGACGTTCCTGGAGCACTTGTGATGCTTGGGTCAATGGGTGCGTAGAATGGTCAATGGGACTGCTGAAGCGCGGTGGTCGTGCGGGCAAGATGGAAGTGTTCCAAGGATTGGACGTGTTGTTGCAGAGGTGCATCTTTTCCTCGATCACTAAGGGATGGCCGTAGCTCTAACCGAATTGTAGCTATACAGAAGGTGTACCTGCGGCGCTCCCATCAGTCCTTGTACCGCAGATCAAGACCTACCTTACGACCAGCGATGTTCCCCTACTATCTCAGGCACTGTCTCTTTTAGCTCTTCTCCTGGAGCTTGCGCCCGCTGCAACGTTCCCCGAAGTCGAGAGCGACCTACTCCCTGACATCTACCGCATTGCCCACTCACCACTGGTTTCTGGCGCAGCTCTCGATTCTCTCCTGAGTTTCTGTGCCGCTCTAGTGAACGCCGATGGCCAAATTGCGACGCACCTGGTGCCCAATCTCGTCACCGCAGTCGAAAAGGCCCCGCGTGCGGAAGCGAGCCCTAATAATGTCGCCAAAGCTGTTGCCCAAATCGTGCAAACCCAGCAAGCTATTGCCGCAGGCACGATAGCTCAGTATGCAAAAAACATCAAGGCAAGGCGTCTCTTTTACCGATTCCCAACTCCGCTTAAAGTGAAACGCTCAGAAAACGTCGAAGGCGAAGCCGTCGATGGTCATGCTTAGTCTTCTCATTCTTGGAGAGCTTGGACGATTCATGTGAGTGTTCGGCTTCCCTTCGTTATATCCATTCATTGATTTTTCTACGTAGCGATATGTCGAACCAGCAAGAGATATTCAGAGACGCGATCGAGCACTTTGCTGCGGAGCAAGAAGAGATACGCGCGGCGGCCTCTTTTGCGGCTGGTAACATTGCTATCGGAAACTTGCAGCAATTCCTATCCGCTATCGTCAAAATTGTGAAGACGGACGCGAAGAGGCGTTTATTGTCCTTGCATGCTCTCAAGGAGGTGATCAATACATCTCATTGGAATCACTAGAGAATACTGAAAACTGATGCATCTAGGTCGTCACGCATTGCTCTCAAGGGCAATTAGAAGGCGTGGCGGATATGCTTTGGGTGCCGCTGTTCGAAAACTCCGAGAACTCTGAAGAGACGACGAGAAACGTGGCCGCTGCATGTCTTGGAAAATTGGCGACGACTCACCCTTCGCGTTACCTTCCTCAGCTTCATGTACTTGCCATTTACTTATTGTCTCGAGTTGTGTGCTTTATCTCTTTTTCCAGGCGCGAGTCGGGGATCCAAATGCTGCCACCCGTGCGACCGTCGTTTCCGCCATCCGCTACACCTTCGCAGAAACCTCTCAGTCGTACGACGAACTGCTCGCGCCCCTTCTCGTTGACTTTTTGTCACTCATGCTGGATGAGGATTTGGTAGGATTGTTTTTCATTACTTTTGATGGCGATGCTCACAGTGCCTTCAGACAGTTCGTCGTCTGGCACTATCAGCCCTCAACTCAGCGGCCCGCACGAAACCTTTTCTGATTCGAGATCATTTAACGGCTCTTTTGCCGAGCCTATATAAAGAGACCGTCATTAATCCTGATCTCATCCGCACCGTACAAATGGGTCCGTGGACTCACAAAGTCGATGATGGTTTGGATGCTCGGAAAACAGCCTACGAGACGATGTACACTCTGGTACGCAACTTCTCCTCCCTCTGTACTTGTCGCTGATGGGTCGTTTGTCTCAGCTCGATACTTGTCTTGTCAAGCTCGAGCTCACGTCCTTCCTTGGACGTGTGCTGCCGGGGTTGGCGGACGACTCGGACGAAATCAAAGTGATCTCGCACATGATGTTGTTTAGGTTATCTCAGGTGGCGCCCGCTGCCGTTTCACAAAAGCTGGACGAAGCGACGCCGGAATTGGAGAAGACAATGAAGGGTGCAACGGTGACAAAAGACACTGTGAAGCAAGATCTAGAGCGGGCCGCGGAGCTTCAACGCAGTGCCCTGCGTGCTGTTGCTGCGCTGAGCAAGATCAGCGGAGGCGCTTCGCCTCGTTTCGATATGTTCGTGGAAGAGTTAAAGAAGAATGCACAATGGGGTGCAGAGTTCAAAGAATTGGCCGCTACGTCGTGATGTACATAATATATCTGACCAAATGAAATCGCATACGCGCTTACACACGCTCACGTGCAAGGACCAACCAGCTGTACACAGCACGACGTTTCCTTTTTGTACCACCAACTGTACCATCATGCAGAGCCCCGGCTCCTCCCAGTTCCAGCAAACGTCTGCAGAAAGTTTCGAAGCCAGTTTAATGGCTGGTGGATATGGCGTATACGTATGTGGCAATGCAGATCCTTGTGGCCTGCGCCGATCCCTGGTGTCGTAGAAAACGAGCGAGTGGGTGCGCCAGCCGCAGTTTCCGGGCGAATTCGATCCTTCGCCTTTTGTTCCGACAAAGCCCGCGGTCTCAAAGAAGATCGAAATTGTTCCACCACTCACGGAGAAGCAGCGGCGCAAGAAACAGCGCGTCGACAAGTTTCGGAATCGCGGATGTGGCTCACCACAACGGCTGTTTGTGGGTGAGCTGAAGGGGGTCGGGCGAGTCGTCGTCGATGAGATACCTCATAATGGTGTGTACACTGATGCGACTGCTGCCGCTGCTGCTCGACGGCCGAACGAAGAACGGCGGCGTAGGAAAGCAGCGACTGAGTACGCAGCAAAAGAGCGCGAGAGAAGGGAACGAGACATCAGATACGAAGATTTTCCAACGATTCCAAATTGGCCAGACGACGATTTCCCGTGGCGGTTACAAGAGGAGAGAAGGATAAAGCTCGAAAAGGAGGACCAGGATCTGAGGCTGCGGTACATTGAGGATTTTTTTGCGCAGGATACGGAGGATGAGGAGTTGGAAGATGCGGTGGAGAGATCTCTGTCGCGGCGAGGCTAACGTCGACGAGGGCTAATGGCGCGTGATGTATGATTCACTCTAATCGGTCATCATCTGCGATGACATGACATGGATTAGGCCTCTTTGAGGCGGACGAGCTGGGTATTAACTCAAACTGTGTCATTAGTGAGTTCTCTCAAAGCCCTCGCACGAGTCGCACTGCACCATGCTTGGAAAGCATGATAAATACAGGCCTTGAATACGACATTGCCGAGCAAAGAGCACTGATTTTATTAACGCACACGAGTAAAATCAATGTTTCTCTACGACCCGGGCCTACCGTTTTCTCGGAATACTCGGCAGCAGTGGATCATCGACAATCTGATGAAGTGCACAGCAGTGTTACGAAGAATAATCGGGTTATATGTAAGTAGTCTCTCTAGACAGACGCTGTAAAACATACCCGCTCGTACCTCGCAAGGTTATATGTGAGTTAGCACGTTTGGGATTCGACACGTTGGTTCAGTCACCTCAGAACGCGGAATCATCCAAGAGGCAGGACTCTTCCATGGATAGCACCTTTGGAAACAACAAGTACTGTGATACTTACGATCAAAATACAGACATCCTGCATTGCCGATCTGCCGAGAACACATTATACACGGTCTTGAGAGCTACTTGATTTCTCACCAAAACAGCGTCCGCTGCATTGCAATCACCATCATACCACATCCCACTCGCCGCATTGCGTCCACGAGGGATCTGAGAGAACACAACCACATACTGGACGATGCAGATTCGAAAACTCACGATACATATACAATTTGATTCGATTTTGGCCACGCCTTGGGCTAGTAGACAAACGACAAACGAAGAGAACGGATGAACAGGAAAATAGTACTGAGTAGTTAATAGCATGGGCACGGCTAGCGGGGAACTCACTTCCTTTCGCCCTAATTAGTCGACGAACATGCGGTCTGTGTGTAGCCCGTCGCCATACGCCATGCTCTCGAAGATGAGTTGTCGCCATACGGCGGTCGTCACTTCGACGGCCTCTTCCTCGAGGACCTATGAAAACATTTTAACACGAGGGATGCAGCGAGACAAGGTAGATACGCACCGGCTCTAGCCCCTCCACGAGCTTCGCAGGCCCTTTGTGATCCTTGAGATGCTCGACGACGAACATGATCAGCTCCTCTGCCTCCTCTGCGTCGCCAAGGTACTGCGTCATGAGGCGTTTCACGAGCGGCTCAAATTTGCGGTCGACCATGCTCTGTGTACGGGGTCAGCGAAAGGAGAAGTAAAAAAAGTGAGAACGTGCATCCGTCATCCCATCCCAGCGGACCTTGGCCTTGAAGAGGCTTCTCGGTCCTTGGGCACCCGCTCTTTCATACTTTCGAGCCTCTCGCGTTCCGCCTCCGGCGACGCCTCTGCCGCGCTAAAGTCGAGCTTGACGAGTGGCACCTTGCGCTTCCTCGCAGCTTCCTCCTCGTCCTCCTCCACGCCAAACACCCCCTCCCTGACACCGCTGGCCGCCCCCCCACTGTCCTTCTCCTTCATCAGGCCCCTAATGAGACACTCAATTTGACTGGTGCGCCATCATCCAACAACAAGCCCGCGCGCCTCTGCTCCTCCGCGAGCGCCTGCATCTCACCCATCTGCTTAGCCAAGAAATCCTCGCTCTCGCGGGCCAGATTAGCCGCCTCCTCTTGCTCGAACGCGGCGCTTGCGGCGTCCGCGCTACGTTCAGTGGCAAGGTGGCGAGCGCGAATGGTCCGCCAACGCGCGCGATCAGTGTAGAAAAGCTCGTCGCTCTCGTCGTCGTCCCATGACTCGAGTCTTGCGCGCATGTCGACGCGTTCGCGGGCCTCTGCCTCTGCGGTGGCGCGCTGCCGTGCGATCGCGCGCTCGAGAGCGATGATCCGCGTTCGCTCTCGGGGTTCATAACGGCGTTCACGCTGAGGTCTCGTGAGCCGCTGATATAATAGAAGAAGAAAAAAGAGGACGTACATCCCGGAACGACACTTCCTCGTCGCGCCTGCGCCCTTCTTTGCGCTCGGCCTCGAGCTCTTCGTCCGTTTGTGTTGGCGCCTTGCGCGGCTGCTCGCGCTCCTTGACAAAGTCTACAGGCTTGTTGTACCCTGGGCGCCCTTACCCATGCCTTGGTCCCGTGGCACCTGTTGTGACTGCGGTTGCTGGGGGCCTGATGCTGCTGCTGCTGGTCCTCCCTCGGTTTCCCCACTCGCGCATCTTAGGTCCGCTTGGTGCGGCGCTTCCGATGCCGCCGGCTGTCTGCTGCTGCAGCTCCCTCATTTTCTCGCGCTCGCGCTTTGCCGCACGCTCGCGGAACTGGGCGATCTCGGAGATGACGAGACCGCGCTGGGTCTCAGGGAGGTCGGCCTCTTGGAGGTCGTGCAGGTGCGGTGGGACGACGTATTTCTCCTTTTCGTTGGTGGAAGATGCTGCGATGCGTTTGACGTCCTCCAACACGGCGTCGATGGCGGCTTTTGCGGCCTGGGCGGCTACTGGTTCGAGAGAGCGCGTGGAAGCGTAGGCGTCGAGGAAGGCGCGGGTTTTTTCGTCCGCTTTGATCTGTAATACATTAAGAACTTGACGATGGAGAGGACGAAAGGAGACTGACCAACAATTTCTTGTTGGCGCACCCGTCTTCGAGAGCGGGTAACTCGACGTTGTTGAGAAGGGCGAGGGCACGAAGAGCGCCATCGGGGTCTTCAAACTCTGCGAATCCAAAGCCCTGGGGTTTGTTTGCGGGGTTATGAGCCGCTTGAAGGATTTTATGGGCCCACAGGCGGTGAGCAGGGCGTTGAGGGTCGCATCGGTTATGCCGCCAGAGATGGAGCCAACAAAGAGAGTCGTCTGGGGGATTTGAGCTTGCTGCTGGTAAGCCAGGGCAGAGATGGACGGGCCCTGGCCATACGACGGCAGCGGAGGTCGCAGTCCGAGCCCCAGTCGGTTTTGCTGCATCGATTAAGAATCAAACAACGATTCTCTCCTTGAAAAAAATGCAGAAAAAAGAGCAGATGGACGCCAGATTGCTCGTTGTGTTCTCTGAATTCGCCGTAGATATTTCAAGGATGCAAGTTACGACGATGACAAATCACGATGATGACCAATCATTACATCGCTGTTTCTCCAC
The DNA here is from genome assembly GCA_013387415.1 of Panellus pusillus. Taxonomy (NCBI): domain Eukaryota; kingdom Fungi; phylum Basidiomycota; class Agaricomycetes; order Agaricales; family Mycenaceae; genus Panellus; species Panellus pusillus. Next base: position 77,049 of record QVIE01001508.1, read on the forward strand.
CGACCACGATGGACTACCGCGGCGACCGCCCTCCAAGGCAGGCGCGCCCGCGCCAGTCTTCCCAGTCCCCTGCCCCGCCGCAGCACCCTCCGTTCCTTCCCAGCGATGGCTCTCGTGGCAACGTCTCCTTCCAAAACACGGAGCAAGGAGACCGTCGTGCACCCTTGACAGCCGCGTGCGACCGGCGGGCTACGATCCCGAAGCAGTCGCGGCAGCAGTTGGTAGGAAAAAGAGTCTCGTACGCCCCGATAGAGAGAAGATCGAGCCGGGCCACCGACAGTGGCACTATCGCAGCACCGTCGCACATCTCGAGGAGGAGGGTGCTGGCCGCGTAGGCGTCATGCCCTCGAGCACTGGAAACTATCCACAGCGTCAGGCTCTGCGCCGTGGCCGCTCTCTGCTAGCTCGAGAAGAAGACGTGCACGAGTCTGGTCTCGCCTTGTTCAAGCGCGGTGCCACCCTCCGCCGGAAGCGCTCGTCCGCAGCCGCCCCGCTCAATCCCAGCGCGTCCGAATCCAACGCCGCTTTGCACAAGAAACAACGCAACAGTTGTCTCGGAGACTATGCCCCAGGCCCCAAGGGCCCGTGGATGCTCTACTGCTACCTTCTCACCTGCCTCATCCCCACTCCCATGATGCGCGCCTGCGGCTTGCGCTCACCCGAGCAGCAACGGGCCTGGCGCGAGAAGATGGGCCTTGTTTCTATCATTCTCAGTCTCATGGCCGCCGTGGATTCATCACTTTCGGGTTCACCCAAGCCGTCTGCGGCACCCCTGCGAACCGTTTTCACGGAGGTCAGATCGGCGGCAGCAGCGTCGTCATCAACGGCTACGACTACGATCTCGGCACTTGGGATCATCCTAAGGCCGGCAGTACCTTTGATGGCACTACCAACCCGCTTTTCGTCGGCGGATGGGACGTCGCGGGCAATGACGCCTCGTTCTTGTTCCAAAAGACTAATCAACACTGCTTGGGGGTTCTCACTAAGACGAACATCAGTTCCATCACCGGCAGCGGTGAATTACTGGACTGGTATTTCCCGTGCAACGTGCATAGCCAATTTGGAACAACGACTCCGAACACGACAGCCGGGACGTCATCAACCAATTGCCATGTCAGCTCAAAGGGCCAGCTCTCGAGTATCGCTCCCAGGGTCAAGTCTATTGGACCTGGGACGATCTGCACAATTCGAGCCGGAGTCTCGCCGTTTTCGAGAGGTAGGCGCTTCTTTGCTCGCACGTTACCTGTACTTACTTTATTTCCGAAGCACCGTCCTCGACCTAGAGCTACTGCAATGGCTCAATACATCTCAAGTCAACATCCCGTCGCTTTTCCAGTCAATGCGTGACTCGCCCCAAGACTGGGTGCAAGAGGACATGACGATGCAGCTCATGCGTCGCGGAGCGCTTGGGCTCGGACGTTGTCTGCAGGATCTGATTACCGTGGGTTTCATCGATACGGATTCGATAGGGTGTGTCGCGTCGCAGGTGGGTTTTTGTCTCCTCTGGTTCGCTCGCTATTCTTAATTTTCAACGTCAGATTGTCTTATACGTCTCCCTCATCTTCATCGTCGGGGTGGTGTTGATCCGCTTCGCAATGGCCTGCCTCTTCGCCTGGTTCTTCTCCTGGCGTATCGGCACCTTCCCGAAGGAAACATATGAGCAACGCATGGCGCGAAGCAAGGAAATCGAAGAGTGGACGGACGATATCTACCGTCCGGCCCCCGCAGCATACCGCCCCAATGTCAAGCACGGAGCGCAGGGCAAAGATGAGAAACGCAAAACGTTCTTCCCCAGCACCTCGCGCTTCACGCCCGCTGACGGCGGCAAGGGTCGCCCCAACACCGCGTACGGGCAGTTGGACTCGACTAGCGGGGTCAACTACAAACGTAATACAATGTACGCCGGGTCCATCGCAGGAAGCGGCAAAACGGGCTCGCGTCCACGCAGCCTCATGTCGTACCCGATCCAGGCGCGACGCCACCCGCGCGCGGCACTTTTGCAGACAACCCATGCCCCTTCCCGCTCTCCGACCACGTCGTGCCTCAGCCGCCTCCAGACTATGAGCCGTTCAACTTCCCTCTCGCACACACCATCTGTCTCGTCACCGCGTACTCTGAGTCGGTGGAGGGTCTACGGACGACGCTCGACTCGCTCGCGACTACGGACTACCCGAACTCGCACAAGCTCATCCTGATCATCGCGGACGGGATGGTCAAGGGCGCAGGCAACACTGCGACGACGCCCGAGATTTGCCTTGGGATGATGAAAAACTTCGTCGTGCCGCCGGCAGAGGTGGAGGCGCACTCTTACGTCGCCATCGCGGACGGGCATAAACGGCACAACATGGCCAAGGTGTATGCCGGGTACTATTCGTATGATGACGCAACGGTTGAGCGCTCGAAACAACAGCGCGTGCCCATCATGCTCGTTGCCAAGGTCGGGAACCCGCTCGAGGTGAACGAGCCGAAGCCGGGCAACCGCGGCAAGCGCGACAGTCAGATCGTGCTCATGGCTTTCTTGCAGAAGGTCATGTTTGACGAGCGGATGACCACGTTTGAGTATGAATTTTTCAATTCGCTCTGGAGGGTCACGGGGGTGAGCCCGGATCGATACGAGCTTGTACTCTGCGTGGATGCGGATACCAAGGTGTTCCCCGATTCGTTGACGCGGATGGTCAGTTGCATGGTACACGACGAAGAGATCATGGGGCTTTGCGGGGAGACGAAGATTGCGAACAAGGCAGAAACGTTTGTGACGATGATGCAGGGTGCGTTCCGTTCTGCACTCTTGGTACTTTCTGACAATCGCATAGTGTTCGAGTACTACATCTCGCATCATCTGACAAAGGCGTTCGAAGCCATGTTCGGCGGTGTCACTTGTCTGCCAGGATGCTTCAGCATGTATCGCATCAAGGCGCCCAAGGGTGACTCGGGCTTTTGGGTTCCCATCCTTGCGAACCCGGATATCGTTGAGCACTACTTCGGAGAACGTTGTTGACACGTTGCACAAGAAGAACCTCTTACTTCTCGGCGAGGATCGTTACCTTACGACGCTCATGCTTAAAACATTCCCGAAGCGCAAGAACATGTTCTGTCCCAGGCTGTATGCAAAACGGTCGTTCCCGACACATTCCGCGTGCTGCTATCACAACGTCGGCGATGGATCAACTCGACGGTGCACAACCTCGCGGAACTCGTACTCGTGCGCGACCTTTGCGGAACCTTCTGTTTCAGTATGCAGTTCGTCGTCGGAATGGAGCTCATGGGCACGCTCGTGCTTCCCGCGGCTATTTCCTTCACGTTGTACCTCATCATCAGCTCCATCATCCCCGGCGGACCCAATACCACCATCTCGCTCGTCCTCCTCGCGGTCGTGCTCGGGCTTCCCGGTGTACTCATCATCATCACCAGCCGCAAGTTTTCGTATGTGGGATGGATGATCATCTATCTCCTCAGTCTCCCAGTGTGGAATGGAATCCTGCCTGCCTATGCATTTTGGCACTTTGACGACTTCTCGTGGGGGCAGACGCGTAAGGTTACGGGAGACAAGGTCGACACGGGCGACAAGGAGGGCGAGTTTGACTCGACGCATATCGTTATGAAGCGCTGGGCTGAATTTGAGCGGGAGAGGCGATGGAAGAGCGGGACCCAGAGTCGTGATTCAGACCCGTATAATGAACGAAAGTGGGTGTTTTCTCTTTTTATATTTGGACGAGTGCTGAGGCTGATAAAAGGGCGAACAGCAACCGTTACTCGCTCACGTCCACTTCGGATACCTTCAGCCCGCCGTCGAATGGTTTTGATTCGTCAACGATGGAGTCTGCCAACTACCCCGGCGTGCCTAGGCAACGCCACGATAGCAATACGCTGCTCATGCTCCCCACGCCCCTCGCCGTCTCGCGCAACACCACCGCGAGCGCGGGAAGCAACCCTATGTCGTCGTCATCGTCTGTCGGGATGGGGCGCTCCAGCGAAGGTGAGGAGCCGCCGTACGGGTACGATGCGGGGTCCTCCGCGCAGCACCTTGTCACGGGCCCCGTGGATGTTTGGAGCGACGACTACCAGCCGCCTGCTGCCGCGCGTCCTCCGCGGGAGCCGTACTATCGCCCCAGCCTAGATCAAACACCGCCGGGAAGCGCGAACCCGTTCATCGCGCGCGGCGGCCCAGTGTACGACGAGCCTGTCGATGAGCCTGTTCCGGTGCCCGCGCCTCAATCGCGGTACGGCTCTCCCGGGCGCGGCGTGCGGCTGACGGACAGCGGACCCGTGCCGGGCCCAGAGGGCGGCGTGCGCCGAGTTGCGCGGCCCAGTGCGCGGCGTCCGAGTTCGCAAGCGCCGGTGGGTGCGGGTCAGGTGCACCCGCAGCAGCAGAATCGATACTCGCGCAACTCTATGGGGTATGTGCTCCCGCCCGGTGCTGCGCCACCGCAGTCGTACGGTTCCGGTTAGAAATGCGCATGGACCTCAGATACAATACGCTTTTTTTCTCGCACTTGTTCTCCGTTCTTCGTCTTCTTTCTACGCATATCCATGGACTAACATGATGATACTTTACGAACGCCTGCACACCATGTATCTATCTATATACCTGCACTTTAATGAAGCACGAAAGCGGGATGTGATTCTCGACGGGCTGAGGTCTTTGAGCTTGAAACTAGATGGATTGCTATGATACATGAGTGCTGTAATACTTGTTTTCTACCGCCTAGTAAAAGGGAGTTGGAAGCCGGAAAGCAGGGCTCTGGCCCGGTTTTCTGCGCCGACGCCGGTGGCGTTGGTGACAAAATGTACATGCATACCGTAAGAACGGGGATAAGCGTCGACGTTGACTTCTATCTGGGGGAAGAAGGCCATGGCGGCGGGGGCGAGGCCAAGGGAAACAACACCAGAAACGGCACTCGGGCTGTTATCTGAGGCGGCGGGCGGGGGAAGGATGACGCCGGGGAAGTCTTTTAGACGGGGAAGGACGAACTCGACGAGCTGAGCGAGAAAGTCGTACATCGGGGCACCCTTGAGCTCGACTTTTGCGCCGACAGGGATGCCGGGACGAATCCAGCCGCCGACGGATTTTTTGCCGCGGACGACCTGGACTCCTGAGACGGCGTGACGGCCTGCGGATTTTTCGGTCTCGCCGGAGAGGGCACGAAGGGCCATGACGAGGCCGAGGAGATTTGAACGGCCGCCGATGGCTTGCTTCATGAAGGAGTGTATTACGATTTTTTCGAGGCGAACGACATTGGTGGGGGTGTCTGGAGGCGGGGGCTTCTTTCCAAGCTGGGAGCCGCCGACGGGAGGGTTGCTGCGAAAGCGGGCGTACGGGTTGGCTGGATCGTGTGTCAGGCGGATTTGACGGGGCGGGGGGCGTGCTTCGCTCTCGTGAATGTACGTGACGTACATGGCGTCCTCTTGGACGGTCGCGTAGTAGTGGTCTTCCAGCCGACATGGCGCAAATTCGCGACCGACAATTTTTACATGCGGAATGGGCAGCCGCGTGCGCCAGTTGCGCTTCAGCGGCTTTTTTATCGGTGGGGGCGGCCAAAGCGCGTCAAGGAGCGCGCAATACGCTGCGGCGTATGTTGTGGCTACACAGCGAACATGAGCCGCGTAGAATAAGATAAAAAATACTTTACCATGTTCGAAGGACGAGAAATTGCTTTGTTTGTCATCTGTTTATCTCAATGCTTCGCACCCTCGCGACGCGCCCAGTACGCCGTCTCGCCGGGCGCGGCCTCTCGACGGCCTCCATCCGTCGCGCCGAGCATAGCAACTACCATGTCGTAGGCAACGATCCCGACTCTCCGAACGACCCCGACAGCACCGTCGTCGTCGAGGACTACCGCGGCATGACCGCCCATGACATCCTCAAAGAAACTGGCCATGCTCGCACAGATAATAAGCTCAGGCATTTCACGGGTTTGTACCCTCTGGCTATCTTTTATCTACAACCTCATTCCGTCAATAGTCAATTTTGGGCCCCAACATCCCGCTGCCCATGGTGTATTGCGCATGATCCTCGAGCTGAACGGAGAGGAGATTCTCAGAACTGACCCCCACATCGGTCTTCTCCATCGTGGTACCGAGAAACTCATTGAATACAAGACGTATATCCAAGCGCTGCCTTACTTTGATCGTCTGGACTACGTCTCGATGAGTGCGTTTCTTCATCCTTCAACCTGTCTCGTCTATATGCCTTCGCAGTGACAAACGAACTTTGTTACTCACTTGCGGTCGAGAAGCTGCTCAACATCGAGGTCCCCGCCCGCGCCAAGTGGATACGCACTCTCTTCGGCGAGATCACCCGCATTCTCAACCACCTCATGGCTATCCTCACCCACGCTATGGACGTCGGCGCCCTTACTCCCTTCCTGTGGGGCTTTGAGGAACGCGAGAAACTCATGGAGTTCTACGAGCGCGTCTCGGGCGCCCGCCTCCACAGCGCGTACGTGCGCCCCGGTGGGGTGGCCTTCGATCTCCCCCATGGCCTCCTCAACGACATCTTCATGTGGGCGACTCAGTTCGGCTCCCGCGTCGACGAGATTGAGGAAGTTGTCACCGGTAACCGTATCTGGAAGGAGCGTACCGTCAACGTTGGTGTCGTCACCGCCGAGGACGCTCGCAGCTACGGCTTCAGTGGCGTCATGGCTCGCGGCAGCGGTATCGCATGGGACCTGCGCAAAGTCCAGGGCTACGACGCGTACGACGAGGTCGAGTTCGACATTCCGGTCGGCAAGCACGGTGATTGCTACGACCGATACCTGTGCCGCGTCCAGGAGATGCGCGAGTCGCTGCGCATCATCAGCCAGTGTCTGAACAAGATCCCGCCGGGCGCCATCAAAGTGGACGATCACAAGCTCGTGCCGCCGCCGCGCGCGTCAATGAAGGAGAGCATGGAGAGTCTCATCCACCACTTCAAGATTTTCAGCGAGGGATACAGCGTCCCCCCGGGTGAGACGTACAGCGCGATCGAAGCGCCCAAGGGCGAGATGGCCGTCTACCTTGTTTCCGACGGTACGAATCGTCCGTACCGCTGCAGCATACGCGCGCCCGGGTTTGCGCATCTCGCTGGCGCGGATTTCATGATGCGACGTGCGTTCTTTTCTTGGCGTCCAGTGAAGCTGTCTAACTGTTTTCGTTTTCGTAGATGTACGAGCGAATGCTTTTGTATCCATTTAGAGACTGACGGACTGACTGTAGCACTTCCTTGCGGACGCCGTTGCCATCATCGGGACAATGGTGCGATCTCTGTTTTGTGTCTCCGGCATGATACTGATTTTGCAACTAACAGGATCTCGTGTTTGGGTGCGTTGTGTTTCTTTGGCTGCTCAAGACACTGACTATATATTTGCTTCCAGGGAAGTAGATCGGTAGCTCTGGTATATAGATAGATATCTGGAATTACTGTGTTTCATATCCCCTACTCTGTGTAACAGAGGTAGGGTTCTGTGGGGCTGAAAGTCTGATCCCCACTCAAAAGTGTATATGACATGGATTAGGCCTCTTTGAGGTGGGTGCTGAACCCAATGGGTCTTTATCAATGGTGAATCATCAGACCATCTGCTGGAGTGTCGAGGGATAAGTACACAGTGGCGAACATTTTACGAGTCTTGCAGTGATGTGGCTGCCTTTCATTTCTGCTTCTGAAAAGCATTTTACAATGTTGAATTTCAGTGCTCGTGAGTAGAGGCACACGTAAACCAGTAAGGAAAGCTTCCAACCTCAGAATAAGTAAGAGAACCATCAGTGCACTGCTGGGCAAGGAAATCTGCCCGCAAATCATCTGCATGTCTGTTTCTTGTCTGTTTCCCGTCGGATTGTCTTACTGAAATATGTTGATGTCGTGGAATCCCCATCTGTAAGGTATCAAGAACAATTGTATTATCAATAGCAAGAGAATGTACGATAAGTAGAAGTTTTATCAGCAGGAGGGATACGCACAAAAGCATCATCATCTTCCTTATGAGATGAGTGGACTTCTCGTGAACGAGATGACCTTGACACTGCGAGTGTAGTACATACTCGCAGCTGCAACATTGATGTTCTGCGGACTTGGCATCAATGAGGGGGCAAATACTGCATCAGGTCCGCCTGGAGACACTGATGAGGCCAAGGGCAGCCCAACACCCTGAGAGGCTGGAATAGGGCTCCGACCCGGCCGTCCGATGGGTCAGCCATCACTTTAATAATAATAATAAATTTCCATTTTTATAGTAACTGCACGCCGTTCACGGCGTATGATGCTACTATATATCCTGGACTACGGGGAGAAGCTTGTGGATGAGGAGGTAATCATGAATGTAAGAGCGGATATGTGTGGGTGAGTCAGATCATCAGAGGCGAAACATATGAATGTAAGTAGATGGGAGGGTTTTCGTAGGGATGAATAAAATTAGTCCCGGGGTGAGGAAGTGCAGAAAATGTGTGAGGACATGAGGGAGAGTGTGAATCAAGAGTTGAGTAGCAGGGACTGACCTCGGGAGAGTTATTCCGCAGAGAACAACGGTCCCGAGGCGTGGTGTTCGGCCGCGATGCGTTGAAGTATCGACTGACGGACGGGGCAGGCAGGATCCAAGGATCGGTGTGCACCGACGCATCCCCGGAGGGCGCACTTGAGCACGATGTGGGTGCATCCAGAGGAATCACAGCATGGGTTCTTGGTGGGGCAGCGGCATTCAGAAGTGGGGTGGTCAGAGGCACAATTGCCGCAGACAGCAGGGCGTTTACACTGGGATGCAATATGCCCAAAGCGGTAACAGTTGAAGCACTGAAGGGGCTGCGGGCAGTACTTTTCGGTGCGGTGGAGGTGTCCATGAAGTGCGAGCCGATTCGTAATGAAGTAGTTTGCCACATCACTTTCACAGAAGTGCAAGACAAGCGACAAAAACCTTTTGGTCTTCCGGACCTGTTGAATGTTCACTGGACCGACGTCCTATCCAGTGAACACGGGTCAAGGTCTCCGGTTCGATATTGTTTCCTTCCACCAGCTCCCGAATATCATTCTCCCAAGAGTCGGTGCTCTCGTCATAAACACCGCTTCCCACATTGAAGTCGGTGGGAACCCGGTGCATAACGACAGCATATGAGGGAGAGCGGTACTTGAGCAAGCTAGAAAAGGCCGGCAGCCAGTCATCGAGGCGGTCCCGAAGGAGATATACCTCTTTGGCACTCGTGAGTGTGAGACGAATGTCTCCGTTGCAGAATTTGGCAACAGCACGAGCAGATGGCCCCTCAGGAAGGAAAGCCATCCGCACCATCAGTGCATTAAACTGCTGCTGGATTGCAAAATGTGTGTCGTTTGCGAACGCTTTTTGAGAGCGATCGTTCGGTGTCAATATGAGGTCACGAGATGTGTCACGGGTGACGTGGGAAGGGGCCGATGACGTGGCGGGTGAGCTGGCAGCGACAGAAGCATAGGTTTTATGGAGGGGGTCGGTGGATGCAGGAGTGGTTTGGGTGATCAAAGTGGGTAGGGAATCCAGTTTAGACACAATGGAATCAAGTTTGGTGGTGAGGGACTCGATGCGGGTGGTATTAGAGTTGGCTGCAGGCAGCTGTACAAGTGCGGCCGCAAGGGCGCGGATGGTATTCCAGTCGGCAAGAGGAACAGTGCATGATTTGGCGTTGGTGGTCTTTGGAAGTTTGACAGCATAGATGAGCTTGTGAAGATTCTGAATAGTAGCGCTCGGGAGCGGCCTCGGGACAGGTGGTGGTACCGGATCAAAAGGCATCTTAGCCATCACTTTGACAGCCGTCATCAGGGTCCGGACGGGGTCACCCGGCCGTCAGAGAACTCCACAGGACTGGGTGATGGCCGGGTCGCACCTGTCAGACCCATCACGGCCGTCATGACGGGTCTTGAGGTGCCACCCTAGTTTTATGCTCAGAAATGCGGCAAATACATCATTTCTTCATGTAACAAATACTTTTTGTATGTTACTGAGCTTCATTCAGAGCCAGACATAGATGTAACCCCATGAATACTGAATTTTTGGGCTGGATTGGTATTATGTAAGCGATCTTGCTGAGAGCCGATCGTGCCTGAGTGAGCCACAACCACCAAAAACACATTCTCAATGTGCACGGCAGATGCCAATCTGCCAAGGCATCAATAGCTGATGATGGTAGCATACTGTACAGCGATGCCACCCGCAGTATCCAAGCAACCTGTCGTGACGGGACAGGAACGGGTATCCCGTCAGCATGCTGACCCGACCCAGACCCGGCCGTCAAAATCAGTCGCTTGAGTGACGGCCGGGTCCCGACCCGTCATAACGGGCCGGCGACCCGTCAAAATGATGGACGGGTCAGAGCCCTAAGCTGGGAATCATGGGCGAGTCAATGAGATACAAGTACAGGAAACTTTGCCACGCACCTGAGGACAAGGATCTTCTGTGATGTGCACCCAGAGCTTGTAGATCAATATAATCAAATTCGGCGGTGGGATGAGCAGATTACGGGACTGATCTGTCAACAATCTGTCACTGCATCCCATTGACACATTGCTGCCCTGATAACGACTTTTTACAAGATTTCCTCTCGATATCGCCCAAAGAGTTATAGATATAGGAATAAATGATATATTCAAGGTTGGACCTAAATGGAGTCCTTATGGTGTCAACTGCACGGAAGCAGCACAAATCGGTCCCAGCAACGGCCAACTAAATTTGGCCATCCCATTCGGGCATGTTTGACTGTACATGTAGCTTATGTTGATCCAATGTTTTACGTAAGGTTGACTGTTTGATTCCCGCACTCGCCAATTGATTGATTGAGTAAATACATTACAATTACAATTGTTCAAAAGAATATTCAACTAGAATTAGAAACGGAAATTAAATAAGCAAGTCAGTATTGTAAGTCAACAAGGTGGAAGGGTAGCAATACAATTTTGCAGTTATTGTTAGTTCTGGGGCCTTCGCTATGGTAGTGCTACAGAGTGCTACAGTACTGCTACAGATTAGTACGTAGAGGCAGTACTGCTACAGATCAGTATGTAGAGGGCACCCTTGCTACAGTGCTACAGCTACTATAGTATCCTACAGGTGCTACTTAGTGATCTATACCACACCCAGGGTTTGCTGATGTTAAGGGCTTTGAATCTGTTTCTTCACTCAAACTCGCCCTCAATTGACTGGGTTCTTGCAATGACAACTTGCACATGACTAATAATTGCGAAATCTGGACGAGAAACTGATGGACAAAGTCAAAGTTGTCTAGGGTAGCCAAACTAAAGGTTCAGCAATAATCAATTCTTGATCTTGACCTGATAACAATGATGTTGAAGATTCATGTGCGATGTTTGCCTGTTGGGATTACAGT